>JASDQU011376923.1:0-22558 GCA_032191745.1 Picea mariana
TCGTGATTCGTCCCGAGTCACTCACGGACTTCTGCATCTTTTACTACCTATGTCAGTGCTTTATACATCTGTGTTATTTGTTGGCATTGCTCCTGAACCTGGTTGCTCTTCTCTGCCATGGCTTCTACCATCTGCACGGTGACTTGAGGTCTCAATATTTCTCCTCCCTCCAAACCTATCTGTTCTATGTGCAGTTTCGCTACGTCGATCTCCACGACCAATTGCTTCGCTTTTTCTTGCAGGGTCTCCAATTGAGTCTGTCTTGCGATTTTCTGCGCCTGCACTGCTTTCTCCTCTGCCTGTAGGCTCTTCATTTATGTTGCAGTCTTGATTTTCTTAGGCAGTGGCATTGTTTTCTGTCATTGTTTTAACTCCGCCATTAATGCATGCACTCTATCTTCCCTTCCTTGCAGGGCTTGCAAGCTCCCATCTTCTAAAAGCTGTGTCTATAGTTGGACGCTCTTCTCCAACAACTCTGTTATTCTTTGTATCACTTGCGCTATGCTTTCTGCAGATTTTTTTGCGTCTTTCTCTCAATGCGCTCTAACTTCTATAGGAGTAGTGGGTACTACATGCTCCTCCAACTCTTTTATTTGGTCCTTGTACTGCTCCAAAGCCTGCGCCATTTGTTGATATTATGGTAGCTGTGGGAGGTATTTACCTCCACGTGTAAACTCGACGAGAATAGAATATTCTGAGAAGCAAGAAGAAACCCTAATTAGTTGGCTAATAACCCTAGAAGACAAGTCAACTCAAGATGATAACTTGTATTAGGTTATTATCCTCCAAGAGAAGAAGTCAGATAAAAGAAATATTATATACTAAGTATATAAGCACCCAAAATGAGAAGTCGGCTCAGGTAATTTGCCGGATTTAGTATAAATACATGAGGCTAGTCTTCATTCTGGCAGGTATTCTCAGAACTGTAGAAGCAACACTTGTGCGCACTGCAGTTGGCCAGTTTGTGCGCAAGTTTGGAGGAGAGCTGTCGTTGTAGCTGCTGCAACTAGCAGATTTCGGTTTTGTCTTGGACTATCTCTTGGTTATGGTTTGAACTCTTTGAACAACTATTGCTTGGTGCACTATCCTTGGAGAAAGGTGCACCACCCTTTATTTTTCTATCTAGCCTAGGGTTTGCTTCCGGAATGATTCTCTGTCAAGGTTAAGGTGCTCGGGGGTGGCTTCGGCCTATGGTGGCTTCGGCCTATGGTTGGGTGACAATAGTGATATTGTCTATGGTTAAACGAGCACATCCATCATATTCTAACACTATTTTCCTCATCTTCTCTTCAAAAGATACTCTCTTTGAATCTGCGTTGTTTGGGATGGTTTGGAATACTGTGCTAATATGCTTCTCCATCTCTTCCAATTTCTGATGCGCTATCTTCTTCGCCTGCCCTTGTTGGCTAACTGCTTCCTTCATTGTGATATTTTCTTCCTGCGCCATCTATAGATTCGTCGCATCAGACCTTTCCCTGGACTGAATTTCTTGCGCGACACTAATTTTTAATTTATAGAGTGCCTTCGTTGGGATATTGGGCAACGCCAAGTCCAATGTATCGATTTCCTTCAAGGGCCTCTGTGTTGCCTCCTCGTCAATGAACAACATCTCAGGGGTTATGATAAAATTGACGCTCCCTAGCGCTGTAATTTGCATTGTTTCTCCAACATGCACTTCTTCCTTAGTTTGTGATGGTTTGCCTTTTTGTTGCTGCTTTGCCCTGATCCTCAACTGCTCCAACACAATTTTCACTTCCTATACTTGCTCCAGAATTGAAGCCCTGTGCTTCTCAACATTCTCCCACACCTCAAATAGTCGATCTTCGACTGTTGTGGCTATTAGTTCCACTTCATCTGTTGTCAGTTATGTTTGTAGTGGTTTTCTATGAGCCTTCACCTTCTTCTTGGGGACACTTGTTTGCTCCCATGTCCTCTTTTTTTGGGCATCTAATGGCTCATATGTCTCTGGCATCTATGTATCCATACTTGTCTCTTGCCCAATTTCTTCTTCCATATTTATTTCCTATGTCTCTTTCCTTTCTTCTCCCAGGCGTATATGTTCTATTGTAACTCCTGGTGTTTGTCCTATGCACGGTGGCTCTTGTGTAGAACCACCCTATGGTTTCTTCTGTGTCCTTCGTTTCTTTTGGATTGGGTTGCTTCCCCCCACATGGCCTTGTGCGACATTATTCATTTTTCTCACACCATTTGTGTATGTATGTTGTGCAGGGACTGTTCTGTCTTGCATCCTAGTTTGTCCTCCTAGAACCGTCCTTGGGATTACGGACACTTTTCATTCCTCATGCCACTCCTGGACCTCCATTTGTATATCCTACGTCGTCACACAGTAACTTAGTTGTATCCACTCCTTGGTTGGGTCCCTCTTGGCCTGCAACCACATTGTGTGGCGCGTTGCCTAAAAATTTTCTATCTGTACAAACTCCTAGACAGTCTCTGGTGAAATCCTCCAGGTACTGACTATTAGCTCCTGGATCTTTGATAAGTACCGCGCAAACGTGTCAGTGTTTTCCTTCTTCTTTGGGTCTGTGGTGCTCCTAAGAGAAGTGTAGCAGGCTGCATCACACTTTCCTATCCTTTCTATGTACTTGTTGTACATCGGTTCTTTCCACCCTATCAATGCAATGAGGATGAGTAACCATGAGTAGTGGAACTCGGACGCCCAATCATGTGTGTCCTTACAATCCTCCAAGAATGAATTGAGCAAGTACGGGGCCCAACTCATCAAGCTCCCCCCTTCGCGCATTGCACTGCAGCTTCTACCACTCCTGTTGACAGTTCTTCCTTTCTACACTTGCGCATTAGTTTACACCCTAGCAGCCTTGTGGAAACTC
The DNA here is from genome assembly GCA_032191745.1 of Picea mariana. NCBI lineage: Eukaryota > Viridiplantae > Streptophyta > Pinopsida > Pinales > Pinaceae > Picea > Picea mariana. The sequence goes on from JASDQU011376923.1 coordinate 2,853, forward strand.
TTGTCGCAGGATCATTGATGTCACTGATTATAATTCTCCTATTTCCTCTCTTCGTGCCATAGTTTGCTTTGATCTCATCGTAGATGGCCTTTGTCTTATCTTCCAGGTATTTCTCTAGCTTCTCCCCATCTGTGGGTAGTCCAGTGATAGCTGTAATTAAGTCCATGCTGATAGGCACTGGCCTACCCATCTATAAAATTCCTCCATGCACCCTTGCTAGGAGTTGTTTCACACATCCAATGATGTGTTTATTGCGCCCAAAATGCATATGTCTAACATGTTCATGATCCCTGTATTGTAAAGTTCTAAAATTCACTAGGCAGGTTCCAACAATGATGCCCCTGATGGATCCTCTCCTTTACACTCCATATAATTTTGTTGTGTCAAATCCAAGAATTTGACGACATCTACGACGTCATGATCTGAGTATTTGATGGTGTTTACTCCTCCTACCATCTCATCATCGGCCTTTAATCCCTCCGGGATTTGTGGCATCACTATTTCCAAGTCCACCTGTGCGCGTTGTACGCCTTGCACACTACTTTCAACTTGATTTTTCTTCTTCCCTTGTGGGGAGGATGCCCCAACCTTTGGTACATCCTCGTGCTTTGTTTCCTATTCTTCTTCTTGGTTTAGGCCCCACTGTACTGAATCTGTGGCATGTTTTTCCTGTTGTGTCCCTTTTCCCATGGACGCATCAGATTTTGTCCTTTCCGCATCCTCTTCCGACTGCTTAGTCTCTTGTGCTGGGTTTTGTTCCTCCTCGACCTACGTGCATCTTGAAATTCCCGGGGTGCTCTAAGTACTTGTTGTCATTGAGGAGAACTATATCTCCTTCCTTAAAGATTTTTTTCTTTATGTGCCTATCATGCCAAGCTTTGTCCTTCGCTTTCTATACCTCTTGGTGAAATCCTACTAAAATCTTAACTTCTTCCAGCTCCATAAACTGATCCAATCTTTCTTGCACAACACCTTCTTCTATCATATTGGTGATTGTTGCAATGCGCAGACTAGGTACTAAGTAATCCAATGGAACCAGTGCTTCTTGCCCATACACCAATTTGAATGTTGTATGTTCTGTAAGTTTCTTGCAAGTAGTCTTGTAAGCCCATAACACTGTTGATACCTTCACATCCCAATCATGCCTATTTACATTGCAAATCTTTGTTAATGCATTTTCTAGAATCTTGTTAAAAGATTCTACTGTACCATTTGTCTAGGAATGGTAAGGTGTACTACGTACTGATATGACCCCCACTCTGTTGCAAATTTGGTTTTGTACCTGTCCTTTGAAGCAATTCCGATATGATGGTAACCTGAAAATCCATATGTGAAGGAGTACACTTCCTATCCCCCCGCATTCTCTAACACCTCATCTGTAAATGGAGTAGGAAAACGATCATGTAGGCATGCATCATTTAACTTTCGCAGATCCACACATATCCTAATCCCTCCAGTCTTCTTTTCTTGGACCACCATTGGACTAATCCACTCTGATTCTTCCATAGATTCTATGATTCCTGATTCTAGCATCCTGTCAAGTTCTTCCTTAACTTTTTTCTTATAGATGGGGTTTAATATGTATGGTCTTTGTCTAACTTGCCTTGCATCTGGTATGAGGGGTATCTTCATTTCTCCAAGTTCTCCTATGATCCATGTGGATATCGGTGGCCACCCACCTATTCCACGGGCTCGAAAAACAATTTTCCATCTTGGCAGTTTTTTGGGTTCCAAACTTTCGGGGCCGTTTTGAGGCCCTAAACGACGTTTTTTGGGGATTTGGAGTCCAAGTGTTTGTTGAATGCACTAACCTAGACCAGTCAAAAATCGTTCTTCTCGGTTAGACCTTTCCAACGGTGTATCGAGCGCCCCAAACGAAGATCATATGCAAAAGTTACACCCCCAGGAATTTGACATATCAAGTACCCCCATTGGGGCCCACAAACCTTTTGGATTTTCATCTTCCAGGGTTAGGGTTTTGTATTTTTCTTATGTTAAAAAGGCCTTTGGAGCCTCATTGTAACAATTATCTTCTGGCGAATGCGAGTAGCCGTCACATCTCTTCTCAGAGATAAGTTGTCACCATTCTAGTGAGTCTTTCACTCTGTATTTTTTACAGTGTCTGTACATTTCTTTCATTAATAGAAATCGTGTATTACTGTATTTCTCTGTTTCTGGCAATAGTTGTGTGTATTTCATTGTAATATCTTTGCTTTCATTTTGTTCTAAAAAATGATCCGGATTAGTGGTATCAGAGCAGGCTGCTCTTGATCGTTTTTTAGTGCATGTCCCCGACAAGGTCCGAGTATAGCAAGTTGGGTCTCAAGCTTGTCTCTCTTGAAGAAAATCGATCTCCCACGCCCCAGAAACCCTCCATGGAAAAATAAAAGAAAAATGACAGAGCAAATGATTCTATTAATATGTTGCTTGATCAAGCTCTCACGTGACAAAGGGACGAAATGATGGAGAATTTTCCCCATATCCTTTAACGCATGTCGATAACAACAAACACATCTTCATCAAGAGACCACTTTGGAGGCACCTTGCCTTTCAAGGTACAGGTCAATTTTCATATTCCTATATTTGAAGTTCAGATAGATGCAGATGCCCTAAGAAAATGGTTAAATATGTTAGAAGGTTATTTCTCTGTTCACAATTTTTTCGACAAAGAAAAGATCACCTTCGCCCTCCTTAAGGCGCTCCCCCATGTCAAACATTGGCGGGAAACTTTCTGGGAGAAAAGTTCCACAGAGGAGTTTGGAATATATGGGGTCGATCTCACTTGGGATTTTTTTGTGGACGCGGTAAAGGAACAATATTCCCTGTTGGAAACTATGAGGACCAATATATGAGATGGACCGCACTGCGGCAAGAGAGGGGCCAAGCAGTGCCAGAGTTCACTAATACCTTCCATGCCTTGCACACCAAGTTGGGTATCAAACACTTCGAGCGAAATTTGGTTCTAAAATACCGCGGAGCTCTACACAGATACATCCAAACTGAAATGGATTTTCTGGACATCTCATCACTCGGTACTGCTTATTTATATGTTGTTAAAATCAAGCAGAAGTTTAAGCACCTGAACAAACAGGAGTTCAGGTTTGCAAATCCGCAACAACCAAAGTATGATAAAGACGACCCTAACAAACAACCTCTCGAAAACCAGTCCAATCCACAGGAAAAGAAGGGTGACGAGAAGACGAAGGACACCGGAAAATGGTGTGATTTCCACAAAATCCCCTGGAACAACATCGATGAATGTCATTCAAAACAATCATTGGTGGATGAGATCAAAGAAAAGGAGTTGAACTCTGATTCAGAAAATACTGACAAAAAACAAATAATCGACTTAGACCCCACTGCTATTATCGTGACCACAACAATTCAATCAGAAGAACCAACAGATCGTGAAGAGGGGGAGCACTTGTTTCATTCACAGATGTGTGTGAAGGGGACCCCACTGCATTTTATTGTTGATAGTGGAAGCCGAAAGAACCTCATCTCATCAGAGGTCGTCAAACAATTGATTGTTGACAACACCACACCCACAACCATACAACATCGGGTGGCTTCGTCAGGGATGAGATCTATGTATCGGCCATCAGTGTTGATTGTCATACTGTATCCAACCCTTCAAGGATGAGGTATTATGTGATGTTGCCCCACTGGATGTCTGTGATGTTCTATTGGGCCAGCCATATATGTGGAAATGCCATGTTGTTTATAAGTCTCGATCCCGCAGTGTGATTGTTTCTCTGGGGGGTCATCTCTACAAAATACCAGAAGTAGTTTCGACTATTGTTCCACCTAAACAGTGCCGCAAGTTAGTATCTCATACTACAAAATTCCTCTTCTTCACAGTCTGTTCAAAAGGTGAACAAAAGAACACCGCAACCACTGCAACCTCAGTCCAAGCACCTTCTGTCCAACAAAAGCAGGTTGACAAGATTGAAGCAAATCATAAGGATTCTTTCTGCACACAGTCATCTCATGTATCCAGACTGGTTAAAAAAGTCCAATCCTTCCAGCCACAGGTTCGTGACAACCTTCAACAAGCTAAGTAGCACAACCTCTCCAATAAGGCAAGTAGCTCACCAAGATTCAGATTTAGCAAACGCTTCCCCCTCTCCCCCGGAAACTCAATGCAATGGAGACCATTTCTTCCTAAGGAGGGATGATTGATCTAGGTGGATATCAGTGACCACCCACCTATTTCACGGGCTCGAAAAATAATTTTTCATCTTGGTAGTTTTTCAGGTTCCAAAAATTTGGGGCCATTTTGAGGCCCTAAGCGATGTTTTTTTGGGATTTGGGGCCAAAATTATAACTAAAGGCACTGACTTGGGCTAGACGAAAATCATTTTTTTCAGTTAGACCTTTCCAACGGTGTATCGAGCGCCCCAAATTAAGATCGTATGCAAACGTTACACCCTCGGGAAGTTGACATATCAACTACCCCCATCGGGGTCCGCAAACCTTTTGGCTTTTCATCTTCCATGGTTAGGGTTTTGGATTTTACTTATGTTAAAAAGGCCTTTGGAGCCTCATTGTAACAATCATCTTCTGGCGAATGCGAGTAGCCGTCACATCTCTTTTCAGAGATAAGTTGCCACCATTCTAGCGAGTCTTTCACTTTGTGTTTTTTATAGTCTTTGTACATTTCTTTCATTAATAGAAATCGTGTATTACTGTATTTCTCTGTTTCTAGAAATAGTTATTTGTATTTTATTGTAATATCTTTGCTTTCATTTTGTTCTAAAAAATAATCTGGATCATCTTGCTACCCCTTTCATCTCTGAAAATGTGGTTGGGAATAAGTCCCTATACTCGTGTAGTAATTTAGTTATTTTTTCATTGTCTCATTGTCCCAGTAATTCCCAATGCTGGCTATCTTGGGTTTTTCTTTAGTCCCAATATTGACCTTTTTAATATTCATCAATGCAGTGAATTCTTTTGATTGTAACTAGGGTCCTTCCAACCCTCTTTGTCCTTCCCCTTATACTATATGTATGTCACATGGGCTTTCCTCTACTTCTTCATCCTCTGCGACCTGATAACAATAAACTAGTTGTTCATGTGTTTCTTTTCTGTAATCTTTGTCTACTGTCACTGTATCTACCCCATACTCTTCAAATATATTCTTTTTGATCCTTTGTAATGCTAGATCCACCCATGGATTCTCACTTCCAAATGCAAAAGTCTTAATAAAGTTTTGTTGCACTACGCCCCAACTCACAGTTTCTCTATGCAATTCCTTCTCCTTGTACCAATTACTTGATATTCCTTCTAATGTATGAATAAATTAGTGTGTCCATTCCCCTGGTGGTACCAATCTCCAGTTAGTGACAAAATCATTTATATTATGTCTTGGGTTGCCTCTTCCATCATACTTTTGTAAGGGTCTATCCTACTGACTCCTGCCAAATCTTATGTGCATCAATCGCTTACACTGATACCAGTCCTGAATAACCTCCTTATGTGCACCCCACCATTGTGCAAGTGTGTCCCTCAATGTTATATCCAACACTAATAATCTCTGACTATCCAAAACCTATGATTCAAACTCTGTCAGGAAGTTTTCTAAATTGTCATCTTCAGTAAATGTGAGAAACTATCTTACTTCTGTCCCAACCCATCTTACTGCGCGTGTAACTCTAGCGCACCTCCTAGTAGAGACTTCATGCAATATTTGTTGCCAGTTTTCTACTCTAGTATCCAAATCCGACATGTCGGAGTTGATACTCCTCCAAATGAGTACTCCATTTGCAATTGGATTCACATAGTCTTCTTCCTGTGCAGTAGTCCTATACAATTGGTTCACATTATCTTCTAGAACATTTTCAAGAACAGGTTCGACATATTTTTCACAATATGAGAGATCTAAAGGTGCTACTACCTTAAAGTTCCCAGCTTCAAATATCATATTTTTAGTCTTTAAATTAATTATGGCCTGATTACCAAAGGCCCAATCAATTCCCAATAGTGCTCGAAATGGTATAGACTCATCCACCATATCCATTACTTCAAAGTTTGTTGTGGTGCACACACCATCTAGATCCATTGTTGTATTCTTCAATATACCTATGAGAATCACTCTCTGCTGGTTTGCTAGCTTCAATTGGATATTGGAATACCCTAGTGTAGGTTCTCCCATTGCTTCCTAAGTCTTCTTTGGAAAAATATTGACATTTGATCCTAAGTCTAGGATAACATTTCTCATATGAAAGTCCCCTATATTTGCATTCAATCTGAAATCTCGGTTGGTTCTTTTCTTTCTGTGGACTTGATTAATCTTATTTGGTTATGTTCTTACCCCTTATTCTATGCTATATTTCTCAAGCATGCTTTTAAACAAATCCATGGCATTCTTATCATTAAGTAATTTAAAGAAAGATTCCAGGAAATTCTTTAAGTTACTTACTTTTTCTATTTTCTCTCCTTTGTAAGTATGATCCAAAGACTGAATCATATCAAAAATAGGAGTATCATACCTCAACGCAATGTTTGATGTGGAGGCTTCATTATCCTTAAAAAATTCCTTCTTTGATTCCTTGAAAGATTCATTCTCTTTTGCATCAAACTACTGTTGCAGCTGAGTGTTCTTCTGAATCCAGCACTGAGATTCCTTCTTCTGATCCTATGCATCTTCTCCTATCTTCACTCCTCCTCTAGTCACTATATTGATGTTCCTCCTGGGATCCCTTATTCTGCAAAAATCCACTAGACGTTCTAGTTATTTATATTTCTCTTCTCCTAGATCTTTGTCATTACCTTCAGGCACTTTTTTGTCACGTGATTTGTTGCGTGACAATACATACGTGTTTCTATTGGTTGAGGACAATGTCTGGCATAGTGTCCCTGCTGTTGAAAATTGTGGCAGATAATAGGCCCTCTGCCTTTGCCCATTCCTCCTCTTCCTCTACCTCTGAATCCTCCTTTGTTCCCCTGTGGATCCATGTTCTGTTTATGATACTATGGTGCCTGATTATACTGCAAAGGTTGTTGGAACTGTGGCACTTCTTGAAATTTTTGTGCATTTCCAAACTGTGGCGTAGTCTGTCCTATCATCAACTCAGTCTGCATCATGTATGCATCTGAGGTTCTTTCCTTCATTAAATCCAAATTTCTACAATTTTTTTCTTCATGTCCTATTGACTTACAAAAGTTACATAAAATACTCTTCGGTTATGTATTGTACTTCTGCATCATAGGGCAGTGATAAGATTATGCCCATGTGTCTTGCATATTTCACACCAAGGACCTCCTGTAGGTAATGGATTTGTCATCCCTACTCCCAGGTAATGCACAAATGTCAGACACTCATTCTTGTGATGTCCTTCTGATCTACACAGGGTACACCACATTGCTTCTCTTTTCTCCCTACTTTTATTCTGATTTAATTTCATTGTCAAGTTTTTCAGGTCTTCCTTCAGGTCCTCTATAGTTGGATTTGTCTTCTTATATTGATTCTCTGTTGCTTGCAATGCCTCTGCCTGGGTTTGAGATTTTTTTGTCTAAATGGATATTTGAAGTGTGGTAATAAAGAATTTATAAACAATTGTTTGTGTTGCATGTCAAAAATGGGATAGTTCAGTTTACCTTTCAATGTCTTGAACTTATGATCGATGTCCCATACAGACTCCCCTGGTTTTTGTCTAACCTCAATCATCTCATTCATAAAATGATCCTCTGATTTTGGCCTCTGAAACTCTATGATCAGTGCCTTCTTAATCTCTTCTACTGTTCCCGGTGCACCCTATGGATTGTTTACCGCTAGACTCATATACCAATCCAACACACGGTTTCTAAATGCTATTGCTAGCTACGCTACTTTTGTTGCGTCATCAATGACTCTTTTTGATTCCCATATTCATTCACACACGAATAGGTGCTTCTTTGGGTCTTCTGATCCATCCCCATGAAAATTTGGTAATATTATTGTTGGATCTACACCTGCCATTGTCCAATGTGTTGTACCTGCTCTGCGCGGTATGTAATATTCCATATATAGAAAATTATGCAGAACAAAAATAAATAGCTAGAAATGGTAGATGAACAACAATATAACAAGAACAACACCACAATAATACCAAAATGATACCAGAATAACACCAGAAAGAGCACTTTGATTACTGAAAGCAATGTTCACTTGCCTCTTCGAGGGGACAACCTCCAGCAGAGTAGAGCTCTATTACAATAATATCCTAGACAAAAAATTATCATACCCTCAACTCCTATTTATACTAAATATTTCTATCAAAAGTACCATCTAGAGGAAGATCCTTCTAGAAGTGGAAGCTTCTATTAGGTATTCTTACATTATACTTATTCTTTCTTATTGCTAGGTGATGCAACACCCCTACCTCGATAGGTTCTGCTTGACCTCCTAGTCTAAGGATCGTTCTTTATCTTCCCTTGAGTCAAAATGGCTCTTCGATTCCCAGCTAGAATCTTCACACTTGTAACCAGAGATCCTTCTTAGGAGCCACGCTTGTGCAAGCAAGCACTAGGCGCGAAGTCTTACCCAGGTGACCAACCAATGTGACTACAACCTTTACCTGAAAAGGTATTTCGCGAATCGCGATTTCGAGGGTATTGGCGTGATAAAACCCAACACTCCACATCCACGAAGCCCGAAACCCGATCTGGGACCGCTCCCCAGGACTAGATCTGACGGTCCTGTGCCTCCTCCTTGATCGACGACCATGATCATGCCGCAACTTCACGTTTCACGATATCGGGACTATTGGTGTAACGCAAGCTCAATGCTCCAACTCCTAACTCCCGAAGTGCTAAGATCCGAGATCAAGAAATCAACGACTCTCGTTGATCAAGATCCAATGAATACTATTCCTTTTGGGCTTGTGTGCGCTGAAAGGTTATCAGCCTTATCCCTCCTGTTGATCTACTAGATCAAATGGCTCATGGAATTTTGGTATTTCTTCCTCTGAGAAATTCCACCGTTCGTTAAAATTTTCAATGGCTCCAAGCTAAAGGACTTGGTGTCAATTATTCTGGGGTCAACCTCTGCGAGGTGACTTCAACTTCTGCCTTCCTTCGAGTCCCTCGAAGTATTTATCCCTCCCGAGCTTGGATTCTACTGCAAACTCAAGAATTTTGAGGGTTCCCTGCGCACACTCCTTGTGGCACTTACGATAACCTATGGTTATCTGACGTCTTCCTCTTCTGTGCACTCCTTGCAACATAAATCCTTCAACCCCTCACTTGGGTTGGAAAAGCATAAGACTTCAACCTGCTTGCACACTCCTTGCACAGCTTTGTGCTATGCTCGCACTTCTGCTGGTATGAGAACAACAATATCTCTTTTGATTTTTTCTAAGATAAAACTCAGAATTTATCAACGCACAATTTGTGGACCTTCACTACACTCCTTGTAGGAATTATCAGGACTAGAAACAGTTGAAACTCATACTCTTCTTCTCATGGACTTCATACATTCAACATGAAATCATACATACACACATAGCATTGAAACAAATATATAACAGAGACTCGAATTCATTGTAAGCATACCATTCAATAGATGTAAACAGATTTCATAAACACCATGAAAATTGGATCAAAGCTTCCATATATTAATCCAAGTGCATCTGTACATGGGTTCAATAGCATCAACTATTTGCTTATACACTCTTTTGAAATCTCTGTTCTTATATTCTCTTGCTCTACAACTCTTACAATTACAAGAATGATACTACAACACATGTGAGGAAGATTTCTTGATTTTTCCCTCCTACATTACAAGCTATCTTATCAGAATTAAAAGCTACAACTACCTTACATTCATTACAATAAATGCCTCATTTAAACGATAGATGAGAGCAACCACTCAAGATCTGTATTACAACTCAAAACATAAATGCGAATGCATCCTTTCAAGGTATTTCATTAATGTTTATCTTTTAAATTCAAAACGCTTTCAAAATGTGCGTTGGTGCATATCCAGTTGTCCTCCGCTCTTGCGCTTGCGTACGATGCTCCTGCATCATACTCCTTCGGCTGAAAAATTCATGAACTCCTATTCATGAGCTCTTGCACCGTCTGTCCATGTTTTTGGATCTCCTCTTTGATTTCCCAACTGGCATCTTCAATCGGGTGTCCCTTCCATTTTATCAAATACTCAAAATATTTCTTCCTTCGGGTCTTCTTGCTAATTCTCTGATCAATTATCCTTTCCATCTACAGCTTTTCAACTACAGGCAGTTGCTTAACCCACTGAATTTCTTTCTGATTCTCTGCTCCATCTGGTTCATCTGCTCTATTAGGATACATATCTGCTATGTTGAATATGAATGATATGCCCACATCATCTTTTGATTCAATCTCGTAAGCATTTGCCTCAAATTTCCTTAAAATTTTACACGGTCCTATCTTTTTCATCTTTAGTTTATTATACGTTCCCTTTGGGAATATTTCTTTCCTCGAGTGAGCTAAAACCAAATCTCTGAATTCAAATTGAAGCTCTCTTCTATGCTGATCTGCTCTGCGCTTATATTCCTGGTTGGAATTCTTTAACCGCTCTCTGATTTTACAGTGGAGTTCTTGCATCTCTGCTGCAAAATCTTCTGCTCCAACACTTCTGAACTCACTTTTTTCTAAGTCCCTCAACTTAGATACTCCCCTTGGTTGCATTCCATACATTATCTGAAATGGGATTTGTCTTGTTCTTCTATTAGGTGAGTCGTTATACGCAAATTCCGTTTATGGAAGAATCTAATCCCATTGACTGTGATGTTAAGCTACTAAATTCCTCAACAAATCTCCCATACTTCGATTTACTACCTAGGTCTGTCCATCTGTATGAGGGTGATACGTGGAGCTAAAAGATAAATTTGTCCCCAACTTTTTCCATAGCGTCCTCTAGAAATGACCAACAAATTTGGTATCTCGGTCTGAAACAATACTCTTCGGTAAGCCATGAAGTCAAACAACTTCTTTGAAAAACAGATTTGCAATGTGAGTTGCATCACTGGTTTTCTGACATGGAATGAAATGTTCCATTTTGGAAAATCTGTTGACTACCACGAATATGGAATCACAACCTCTCTGTGTCCTCGACAGTTCTAACACAAAATCCATGCTTACCGCATCCCACGACCTCTCTGGTGCTGACAATGGTTGATACAATCCTGTATTCCATCTTTTCCCCTTTGCGTGCTGACAAATTCTGCATTTGTTGACAAATTTCTTGACATCTGTTCTTATCCCTGGCCAATAATATAGACTATTCAGTTGGACAAATGTTTTGTTATGGCCGAAATGTCCAGCCAATCCCCCACTATGTTTTTCCTTTAGAATATTCTCTCTCATAGAACTCTTCAGAATACACAACTAATTTCCTTTGAATAACAGTCCATCCTGAACCATATATTCAATCCATTGGCTTCTTTCTCTTAAGACGTGATTCTCACATGCTTCATAAGCATCCTTGAAATCTGGATCATCTCTGTACATTTCCTTAAGGCTATCAAAACCTAAGGTCTTCACATGAACTTCCTGCAAAACCAAACATTTTATGCTCAATGCATCAACAACCTTGTTAGCAGTTCCAGAAATGTGCTTTATAACAAAAGTAAACTTTTGCATAAATTCAACCCATTTTGCATGTTTCTGGTTTAATTTCTCCTGTTTGGTTATGAATTGTAAAGCGTGATTGTCGCTATACAGACAAACTTTTTTGAAATCAAGTAGTGCCTCCATTTCTTCAACGCTTGTATGATTGCATAAAATTCTTTATCATACGTAAAATCATTCTTCTTTGCATCGTTCAACTTCTCACTAAAGTATGCAATCTACTTGTTGTCTTGACTTAAGACTGCTCCAATCACAAACCCACTTGCGTCACGCCTTAATTGAAATGTTTCACTGAAATTTGGCATAACTAGAACTGGTTGTTCAGTTATCTTCCACTTCAATAGCTTAAAAATTTTCTTTGCTATCTCTGTCCAATGAAAAGATTTATCTCTTTTCTTGACTATGTCCATCATTAGTGCATAAATTCCACTAAAATTTCTGATGAACTTCCTGTAAAAACTAGCTAGTCCATGGAATCCTCTGACCTCAAATATATTCTTTCGCGATGGCCATTCTTTGATTGCTTTTACCTTTTCAGGGTCCATCTTCAACTCATTTGAAGAGATTATGAACCCCCCCAAAATGAGTTCTTTCTTCATGAAAGACGACTTCTTCAAATTTATCAACAACTTCTCTCGCTGCAACCTCCTCATTACTAGAGTTAGGTGTTTCAGATGTTCTTCTTCAGTCTTATTGAAGATTAATATATCATCAAGATACACAATTACAAACTTCCCAATGAAATATTTCAAGACTTCGTTCATTAACCTCATGAAAGTACTTGCCGCATTTGTCAAACCAAACGACATGACAAGCCATTCATACAACCCTTCATTCATCTTGAATGTTGTCTTCCATTCATCACCTTCCCTCATTCTAATTTGACGATATCCGCTTTTCAAATCAACCTTTGAAAAAAACTTTGCTTCGCTCAAGCAATCCGTCAATTCATCCATCCTTGGTAAAGGAAATCTGTACCTGATGGTGATTTTGTTTATCTCCCTTAAGTCTGTACACATCCTCCATCCACCATCCTTCTTTGGACTTAAAATTGTTGGTACAACTCATGGACTCAAACTTTCTATAATCAACCCTTTGTCCATCAAATCTTGGACTTGCTTCTTAACCTCTTCATTCTCCCGTGGCGTCAATCTATACGCTACTTTTTTTGGTAAACTCACTATTGGTATAAGGTCAATATGATGGCTTATGCTCCTGATGGGTGGCAATGAACAAGGTAAACCATCCACCACTATATCAGTAAAAATCTCCAGCAGTTCCTAAATTTCCTCCGATAGATCATCTATCAAAGTATTGGTCAAGATGACTCTAGGTTTCCTAACCACAACAAATTTCATTTCTTCACCCTTCTTGGCTTCATACAAAAGTTCCTTCCCACTCATGAGTAGTATAGTATGGCTTGTTTTTGCTTTCGTCTTCTTGTCTTCAATTGGCAGTAACATATGCATCCTACCATTCTTCTCCAAGGTATAGGTATTCTTTCTTCCGTCATGAACAACATTCCTGTCATATTTCTACGCCCTCCCCAACAAAATATGACAGACATCCATGGGAATAACATCACATAAGATCTCATATCTATATCCCCCTATCTTAAATTCAACTAAACATTGTTTAGTGACAATTACTTGATGTCCTTTTTGCAACCACAAAATCTTGTATGGGCTTGGATGTGCAACTGTCTCCAATTCTAGCTTTTCCACCATTTCTGCGGAGACTAGGTTGTATGTGCTTCCACTATCCATTATTACCTTGCATACCCTATCCTTGGTCTTGCAAACAGTTCTAAACAAACTGTTCCTTTGGATTGGATTCTCCATCTCTTTCTTTGGCTTCAAGAGAATGTTCCTCATCATTAAAGATCTTCTGCCTCAACATTTCACCTCCATGCTTATGAAATGTGAGCTTCTCCTCCTCCATCTCTTTTTCTATCAGAACATTCAAAATATTTTTGCCTGATCTTTCCACAGACAAAACACTTTATCTCACCAACTCTGCCCCTTCCTCTTCCTCTTTCTCGTGGAAAAGTGTTTCTATCAACATACTGTCTTCCTTGTGAACTTCCGCCTCTTTCTGGGTAGTCATGAGGTTTCTTTTCTTCATCTTTGGGCTTCTACACTCTGTCTTGGGAAATTTCTTTGCCTCTGCTCTGACTTCTACCTCTTCCCCTTTGACCTTGCTTTTGGGCCAATTTCTCTTCTTCCTTTAGAGCAATATAATAATCATCTTCCACATTTCTGATTGTCACCATGCTCATCTCATCCTGAATGTCATATCTCAGACCATTCATGTATCTGGTGACCTTTTCATCATCACTCTCGCGATGACCAGCTCTAATGTTTATCCTGTAGAACTCTTCAGTGTATTCCTTCACTATCATCCCTTTCTATCTCAAATTCTGCATTCTTCGAAACAAATTAATTTGGTAGTCTTTGGGTATAAAATTGGCCTTCATCTTGGAAACCATCCTATTCCATCTTTTGATTCTTTGCTTTCCTTTGCAATGCCTGTCAGCCTACAGTTCATCCCACCACAGTGTTGCATGCCCTTTAAGTCTAGTAACAACATGTTTAACTTTCTTGTCTTCTTCGACATATTCATAGTCGAAGTATTTATCCAGAGCTCTAAACCAATCTAGCAGCTCATCAACGTCTAAGTTTCCTTTATACATCAGGATGCCCATTTTTACTTTGGCCCCTATTCTTGCAACGACTCTAAATAGAATTTCTTCTGTAGCGTCTTCGGCTACAACTTATTCTTTGACTCTAGCCTCATTTTCACTTCCAACTTCACTTACATCTCCTATATTAGTAGCTCGTCTCTGTGATGTCTCCACAACATCTAATTGAGCACAAAGTTCTCGCATTTCCATTTCCATAGCTGGATCGGGGATTAGTCTATCTTGACATCTTCTGGGCGACATTGTTGAAATATGCTCTTTACTACAGAGGTTCACAATATGTTCTCTGATACCACCTGACGCAACACCCCTACCTCAGCAGGTTCTGCTTGATCTCTCGGTCTAAGGATCCTTTTTTATCTTCCCTTGAGCTGAAATGGCTCTTCGATTCCCAGCTGGAATATTAACACTTGTAACCATAGGTCCTTCTTAGGAGCTACGCCTCTGCAAGCAAGCACTAGGCGTGAACTCTAACCCACGTGACCAACCAATGTGACCACAACCTTTACCCAAAAAGGTATTTCACGAATAATGATTTAGGGGGTATTGGCATGATACAACCCAACACTCAACATCCACGAAGCCCGAAACCCGATGTGGGACTGCTCCCTAGGGATAGATTTGATGTCCTTGTGAATCCTCCTCGATTGACGGCCACGATCGCGTCGTGACTTCGCATTTCATGATATCGGGACTATTGGTGTAACAAAAGTCCAATGCTCAAACTGTCGACTCCCGAAATGCCAAGATCTGAGATCAAGAAATCAACGACTCCCATTGATATGGATCCAATGGATACTATTCCTTCAGGGCTTGTGTGCGCTGAAAGGTTATCAGCCTTATCCCTCCCGCTGATCTACTAGATCAAATAGCTCACGAAATTTTAGTATTTCTCCCTCTGAGAAATTCCATCGCCCGTTCAAATTTTCAATGGCTCCAAGCTAAAGGACTTGGCGTCAGTTCTTCTAGGGTCAACCTCTGCGAGGTGACTTAAACCTTCTGCCTTCCTTCAAGTCCCTCGAAGTATTTATCCCTCCCGATCTTGGCTTCTACTACAAACTCAATAATTCCAAGGGTTCCCTGCGCACACTCTTTGTGGCACTTACGATAACCTCTGGTTATCTGACATCTTCCTCTTCTGTGCACTCCTTGCAACAGAAATCCTTCAACCCCTCACTTGGGTTGGAAAAGCATAAGACTTCAACTTGCTTGTGCACTCCTTGCACGGCTCTGTGCTACGCTCACACTTCTGCTGGTATGAGAATAGCGATATCTCTCTTGAGTTTTTCTGATATAAAACTCAGAACTTGTCAACGCACACTTTGCGGACCTTCACTGCACTCCTTGCAGGAATTCTCATGGACGAGAAACAATTGAAACTCATACTCTTCTTCTCACAGACTTCATACATTCAACATGAAATCATACATACACACATACCATTGAAATAAATGCATAAAAAAGACTGAAATTAATTGTAAACATACCACTAAATAGAGGTAAACAAAATTCATAAACACCATGAAAATTGGATCAAAGCTTCCTTATATTAATCCAAGTGCATATGTGCATGGGTTCAATAGCATCAACTATCTGCTTATACAATTTTGAAATCTATGTTCTTCTATTCTCTTGCTCTACAACTCTTACAATTACAATAATGATACTACAATACATGCGAGGGAGCTTTCTTAGAGTTTTCCCTCCTACATTACAAGCTATCTTATCATAATTAAAAGCTACAACTACCTTACATTCATTACAATAAATGCCTCTTTTAAACAACAGATGAGAGAAACCACTGAAGATATGTATTACAACTCAAAACATAAATGTGAATGCATCCTTTCAAGGTATTTCATTAATGTTTTATCTTTTAAATTCAAAACTCTTTCAAAATGTGCGTTGGTGCATATCTCGTTGTACTCCGCTCTTGCGCTTGCGTACAATGCTCCTGCATCACTAGGACTTATTAATATTGACCTTTATTACATGGAAATATATTATTCTACCTACGTGAGGGGTTAGGTCCCTAACATACCCTCCCCCTTAAAAACAACCTGGTCCTCAAGGCCTCAAATGGGCAAATTGCTGCAGAATGGTAGCTGGTTCCCAAGTGGCATCTGCTGGAGTTGTATCTTTCCACTGGAATAACACTTCTTTGATGGTTTGCTGGAGCAGATGAAGCTCACGCTGGTCCAAAACTACTTGTGGTTGTAGCCAAATGGATCCTTCTTCGTCCAACTCGGGAAGGTTGGTTTGAGTTTGGCACTTAGTTCTAATCACCTTCTTTAAGAAGGAAACATGAAAAAAAAGATGGATCTTAGAATGACTGGGCAAAGCTAACTGATAGGCCACCTGTCCCACATGCTTGAGAACGACATGAGGACCATAAAATTTGGGTGCCAGTTTTTTACAATGGTCAGTCTTGAGGGAATTTTTCTTGTAAGTTTGCAGTCGAAGAAACACCTGATCCCCTTTTGCAAATTGACGTTCGGAGTGACCTTGATCTGCATGTTGTTTCATGTGATTCTAGGCCATGACAAAATTCTCTTTGAGGTTACTAAGAATAGCCTCTTAAACTGTAAGTGTTTGGTCAACCTCCTGGACCTTCGAGACACCTGGAAAATAGGAGAGAACTGAAAGTGGCTTTTGTCCATATACCGCTTCAAAAGGAGTCATGCGGGTAGTTGTATGGTACAAAGTGATGTACTACCATTCAACTAGTGGTAACCATTGAGGCCATTGATTTTTCATTTTCGATGCAAAACACCTCAAATATGTTTTCAAACATTTGTTGACAACTTCAGTTTGACCATCAGTCTGGGGATGATAAGTTGTTATGAGATGCAATTGGGTGCCTTGTAGCTTGAACAATTCTTGTCAAAAATTGATGGGGAAAGTTGGGTCGTGATCAGAAACAATAGAATGCGACATGCCATGAAGCTTGAAGACCCGATCCATGAAAATTTGAGCCACAGTGGATGTTGTAAATGTGTGTTGAAGAGAATAGAAATGAGTATACTTGGAAAGACGATCAACTACCACCATGATGATTGATTTATTGCCCGATTTAGGTATTCCTACAATAAAATCCATAGAGATATCCCTCCAAATAGCAGGTGGAATCGAAAGTGATTGTAGTGTTCTAGGAGATTTGACTGTTTCGCCCTTGTTGTATTGACACACATCACATTCAGTGACAAAATTATGAATGTCATGTTTCATACCATCCCAGAAAAAATAACATTTGACCCGGTCATAGGTTTTGGTAAACCCGGAGTGCCCAACTGTGGGTGTAGCTTGAAGCTCAAAAAGTACCATGGATTTAAGTTTTGATTGTTTGCTTAAATACAAACAGCCTTTGTATCGAAGATAATCATTGAGACAAGAGTACCCTGGGGAAACCGGAGAATTGTACTGCAATTGTTGTATCATATGCGAACTTTTGGGATCGTGTAGCCGTTCCCAGCGAACAACTTGGAGCCAATATAGTACAATGAAGGAGAGATAAAACATAGACCCTTCATCTTCATATTTTCTGGAAAGTGTATCAACAACCACATTGTCTTTGCATTTCTTTTAAATGATCTCATAATCATATCCAAAGAGCCTAGTCACCCATTTTTGTTGCTCAGGGGAGGAAAGGCGTTGTTCCAAAAAATACTCGAGGATTTGATGATCTGTCTTAATTTGAAAGTGTTTCCCCAATAGATAAGAGTGCCAAAGATCCATGACATGCATAATAGACAACATTTCCTTTTCATAGATTGATTTGCGCAAATTTTTCTCGGACAGTTGTTTGCTGGTAAAGGCCAAAGACCGACCCTCTTGCATAAGGACATCGCTAATTCCTTTCCCTGAAGCATCACATTCTAGGGCAAAAGTCTTTGTGAAATCAGGAAGGGCCAGGACTAGAGTGGTGCACATGGCCATCTTCAAGGTTTGAAAATCCTAAGTAGTTGTTGGAGTCCAAGTGAAAGAATTATTTTTAAGGAGTGCAGTGAGAGGTGCCACAATCTTTCCATAATTATTAACAAACTTGTGATAATAACCTATTAAACCCATAAATACCCACAATCTTTGAGAGTCTTTGGGTGAGATCAATATTGCATAGCTTCAATGTTTTTAGGATCCACCCTGATGTTTTCTTTGCCAACAATATGACCCAAGTACTCGACTTCTGAGGCACCAAAAGCACATTTATATTATTTGAGGAAAAGTTGGTACTAAGAGAGTAGATGGAGAACTCGATCCACACGAGCAAGATGGGTTGTCCAGGTTTTTCTATAGATGATGATATCATCAAAGAAAACTAAGACAAAATGATGGAGAAAAGGTTGAAAGACATGATTCATGAGTCTTTGGAAAGTGGAGGGAGAATTACACAAGCCAAAGGGCATGACCAAAAAATCATAGTGGCCCTCATGAGTTCTAAAGGCAGTCTTAGGATCCGGTGGTATCCCGAACGAAGATCAAGTTTAGTAAAGAACTTGGCGCCACTCAATTCATCCAAGAGATCAATAATGACAAGAATGGGAGTTTTTTCTTTAATGGTGAGTTTTTTGAGGGCGCGGAAGTCAGGACACATGCACCAAGAACCTTCTTTCTTAAAGACCATGACCATAAGAGAAGAGTAGTGGCTCGTACTAGGGTGGATAACATATGCATTGAGCAGTTCTTGAACCATTTTCTCAATTTCATTTTTTTGGGAAAAGGGGTGATGATAGGGACGAATATTGGGAGGAAGGCTTCCTGGGACAAGGGGAATGGAATGATCATGAACAACACAGGAAGGAGGGATTCCCTGGGGAGTGGAAAAAACCACTTGATGTTTAGAGAGGATGGATTGGAGGTCCTACGACACAGAGGGTGTTTCAGTTGCTTCTATGGCATGGAGTTGGGAAATAATGCAAGAATGACCTTTTTTGAGTAGATTTTCCATGCGATGGGAACTATTGATCTTCAGGGAACCAACAATGATGCCTTGGAACTTATATTGTTGGCCCTCCTATTCAAATTGCATGGTTAATTCCTTAAAATCCATGAGAATGGGACCCAAAGTCCTTATCCATTCTGCACCCAACACAATGTCACAACTACCCATGTCGATAACAAACATATGAGATTTCAGATGGTATTCACCAATTTGGAGACACACATTTTCATAACGCCCTCCACATTTCATGGACCCAGCATTGACAATCATGATTTGGAAATTATTGACTGCACAAATATGCAAGATACCAGATATAATAAATATGTAGAACAAAAATAAAATTCTAGAAATGGCAAAATATCAGTAATATAACCATCATAATCTCCACAATAACACAGAAATGATATAAGAACAACAACATAAATAACACTTTGATTCAGAAAGAAATGTTCACGGGCCTCTTCGAGGGGG
>JASDQU011376924.1:7996-20283 GCA_032191745.1 Picea mariana
GGGGGGGGGGTCCGGAATCAGGCACACATATTCTCGATGGCCGAGATCAATGTGCCCGGATCAACAGTGCTCAGAAGATCCCATCCTTCTCAGCTGCTCTGTTCTTAACCAGCGTGGGCCCCCCTTCCCCGTCATGTATCCTTCTGTGCCACCTGCTCTCTTTCTGGTCGTGCGATGAGGCTCGCGCCCTTTAACCCCTTCCTCATCCTCTGACATCTGTCCATCTCTCCCCCTCCTGTTCCGTGTGGTCCTTCTCCCATCTCATGATCCACTCATTGACTGCCATGCGTCTTGCTCTTTCCACATCAGTCTCTTGCTAAAAGCAAGCCCATCATATCTTGTCTCCTACCCCCTTCCGCCTGTTGTCCTACGCCATGTGTTTTCCTCTGACATCCTCGTCACTTCATACCATGCCCTCATGAGGCCGGTGCCACCACTCCTATTATGCACCGTATCCTTCGTGCTGGCCAGCATGCCTTCTCATCAGGCCGTTCAGCTAATCCAAGTGGCAACACGAAGGGCCGTCCACATCCTCGAGGTGCCAAGTTGGCCGGACCATCCTCGATCCCAAGGAAGCATTTATTGAGGCGGTTGGTGGTGGTTAGACATCGTCTCCGCCATAATGGGAAAGTCCGGCGACAAATTAAAGGCACGTCGATTCGCCTACGGAGCTGTCAGAGGTCCGATTGCATCTGTCGTTGGTGCATGATTATTCAAAGATTGCAGGCGCAGATTGTCAGAAGACATGCAGATGCAATGTGTTTAATGCGATGTCTCAATTTTGTTGTTGTTGTTGTTTTGAGTATATGTAGGCGTTTTCACCATTTTTGTATCTATTGATGGTAGAGCGAAGCTCTCGACTGTAAAAGTTTTAACAACCGTTCTGGTTTCCTGGTTATGCATCTGTGTTTGAGATTTCTTGTTTTATGACAAACAGTTCTCCTTCTCCACCTATGTTTCGTCTCATACTAGAGAGTTTGTGATCGAATGATTCGCATGAATTGTTGCAGTTTTGTTATGATAAAGGATTTGTTGTGACATTCCTGTATTCTTTGGTCTTCCATGTTTGAATGTAAGAGGATCTTGCGTTTGGACGCTTTCTTCTCCAGTCTGTTAGAAACCTGATGTTTATGACAGACCTTTGCACTCTTCTCATACAAGTCTTCCCACTGCTCACCCTTATTATAATTCAATGTTTGAAGTTTATCTAAGACCTCACTCACCCATGCATGCCTGGCCTAGTTTCAGAGTTGAGATAATATTGTTTTGAGTTTTATTCCATTTGATCACCCCTTTAAACAAGTCGTGACATTAAACTGATGGGTGTCAGGCTCAGCTCCTGCAAGCAATCCAGGAGTAACTTCTGACACCAACAACTTCACAGTTATATTCATCATACTTTACTATTCCTTAACCCCACCAATCTTGACAAAGTTTATGTGCAAGCCACTCACCTTGAAAGCAGAGGTAAGAATGGATAGGAGGAAAATCCATTCAAGCATTCTGAAAACCATTTCATCAGAAAAGGAAATGGGAAGGAGAAGAGGACAATTGCAAAAAATAAGGAGGAAGGAAAACCCTCTTCCAACCATTGCAAAAAAACTATTCATGATAGTGAACATTGTTGGAAACTACATCCAGAGTTAAGGCCAAAACAATTTGGTGGAAGGGGGAAGACAAAGACCATTGGTACAGTGCAACATGATCTTGGCTCTGATTTAGGTGACGAAGAAAGGATCACAACAATTGGGATGCAAGGTAAATATTCCTTTTATGCATGTTCAAGTTCTTTAAATGAATCACATCATGATGATAAAAGGAGAAGTGCACTATTCCACATAAGAGTTGTATCGAAACATACAAAGATAGACACATTATTTGATCCGAGTTACCAAGTTAATTTAATATCAGAGACACTTGTTAAGAAATTGGAATTAACCACAATACCTCACCATAAACCTTACCCTCTCAGTTGGGTATCTTATAAAGAAAAGTCAAATGTAACTAAGCATTGTAGGTTGAGGTTTGTTATTTCTTCTAAGATGATAGATGAAGTGGATTTAGATGTGGTTCCTTTGGATGTCTGTGGTATTTTATTAGGGAGTCCCTACCTTTATGATACAAAGACTATCTTCTTTTGAAAGGAAAACAAATACCATATTACAAAAGATGGAGTGGAATACATCATTAAAGATTGTAGCATAAAGGACAAATCAACACTTTTTAGTTCAGGTCAAGTAAAAAGAGTTATAAACACTAATAAGAATCTTGTACTCACAGTTGTAAAAGGAGAAGGCCATGATAAGTCTGATGTTGTTAATGTTCTTGATCCTTTACATAATAATGAATTTCTTGAGATGAGACAAGTCTTTCAATGGGAAGGTAGTGGACATAAGACCTTCAACACTTTAAATATCGACATTGTGCCAATGCTAGCTTTACAAGACCTTCAACAACCATGTAGGATGGAGAACAGTGACAATACCAAAGTCATGAGGACATACATGCTTCTTATAAATCCTACTGTTACACCTATTATTTTGAAGAATGTCTCCTTAGCTCATATCAATAATGATGGATGGTATGCTATTGATAAAATATTCAAATATGTGTGTGGGATCTTCCAAGGTTTGTAGGGGAAGAATTTTCGTTTGTAGGAAAACTTACTCCACCTTTTGAGTAGACCTTGTATTCCTTCCTTTAAGGAAGTGCATGTAATTGCGGAAGCCTCTGTTTCTTTTTTATTTGGGCATTTGAGGATTATAGTACATTTGTATCAAATGAAACAATTTGTAACCATGATTCTAAATGAATGTGTGTTGTACTTTTGTAATCTCACTAATGAAAGGATAGGGTTGTACAGACCATTTCTCGTTTCCTCTTATTCTTGGGAAAGTTTTTCAGTGTATTTTGTAAGTGGATTACCCATGTATAGTATGAGTCATCTCTACTTGTATGTAGCAGTGGACAGGTCATGTAACAAGCATGTTGCTCTGTTGTTCTCCCAGTATGTATGGGTCCATTTTAGGTTGTCCACATCCCTTATCTCCTATAAAAAGTCTCAATTGTTAGGAGAATCTTGGACAAATTTGTGGCAGCTCATGGACACTAAGACAAGGAGGAGCACTACTTTCTGTCCACGGGCTGAAAAATAGCCAGAGGTGGTAAAGAGTACATTGGTACATTTGCTTCAAGGATATTTCAGCCAACATCATAAGTAATGGAATGATCAATTATCTTTTGTCTAGCCTTCTTACAATCAAACATGTACTCTTCCACTTGGGGTTCACCAATTGAGACTTGTCTTGGGTATTTACCTAAGATTCCATTGGACTTGCTGTATGAGAAAGATGTCAGGGAGAGAGATTCATCCCGCAAGTTCATTCAAAGGATTCAATAGGTCAACCAAGTAGTCAAGGAGAAGATGAAGGAAGATGTCATCCTAGATTGAAGATTGAGGATTTCACACAGGAATGACATTTCTTATCTTTGAGTGTGCCTAAAAGGCATACCGCAAGGCAAGGCATGGTGGATCGAGAAGAGAAGAGTGAGGGATAAATTCCCTCACTTATTTGTTGATTTATAAAAGGATTTTGGGGTCCAAAATTTCTCAGTGGGAAGGAATGATCCGAAAGGATCCAGGGATGCCTAGGAATGACTCTGAATTCTCAAAAGTACCTCAAGAAGCTTAGAATGGCCTCAACAAATAAATAAAAGGAAAAAATTCAAAGTCCTCAAAACTCAACAAAATTGGCATCATCACAAATAGTGCGTCACAAGATTTCCAACGACATAAATGGTTCATCAAACAAAGTTACAAATATAAAGATACTCACAGTCAAAGTTTTGGTCAACCTATCCCACTCAATAGGAATGAGTCAACATTCGTACTGCTGATGTCATCATTGGTACAAATGATGTTAGCATTCATACAAGGTACATGGATCAATCATAGAGCAACACGTGTCATCATGATGTCATCATGATGTCAACATGTTGACATGACAATTGTTCATAACTTGAATATGTACAATTCCAAACATCCATGGACATGGGATGAGAACCTTACTTATGTTAAAAGTAGTTACAATAGAGCCCTCCACAACTCTATTTTCCACAACCCTTTTCAAGTGTGTTTGGGTTTCTAGCCATTTCCCCCCATTGACATAACTCTTCCCATAGCAGTTTCACAGGAGGATTCCTCCCATGATCAGACCGAGGATGATCAAGCAACCAAATTTATTGAATGAATCTAGCACATCCAACAACAAGTTCATGATAGTTTGTAGAAATCCAACACCAAGTACAAGCAAAATCACAATCAACATTGGGTACTACACAAGTTTTAGGTGGGAGATCATGTATGGTTCCATTTGCAGAAAGAGAACCTCACGAGACCCCATCGAAATCTCTTCCCACTTTGATACATGACTTACACCATCACCAAGGATATGAATGAAAATGATTTTGAATTAAGTATTCCCCCTTTCCTTGGCTTGCACCTCATATTTAATGTGGAACTGCTTCGACCATATTTTCCACCTCTCTTGGACACTTCAAACATGGTAGAGAACTTGGCCCATACAAAACTCAATCCCGACTACATTTAACAGGATACAATTGATTGGATCATGGACACCAAGATTAATGGCACCCGCCAATAGTTTATCCAACTCTATCGGGTCGTCAAAGTAGGGAAACTTCTTCATTGGGGCAAGTGGATCGCCATGAGTAATATTCAACAAAATTTTCCCCATTTTATGGAGGAAATTAATGCAATTGTTACCATTTCCTCCTAAGAAGGGAAAATTCTAGGCCATTTGTAATTTGTACTTCTCGGCTAGACCTTTCTGAAGGGCTACTAAGCACCCCAAATGAAGATCGTATGAAAATGTTACACCCCCGGGAAGTTGACGTATCAACTAACGACATCAGTGCCCATAAACCTTTTGGAGTTTAATCTTCTGGGGTTAAGGTTTTGAATTTTTAGGTTTTTCTCATTGATTATTTTATGTTAAAATTCCTATCCAACTTCTTTGTAATCAACTTCTCGCAAATGAGCATAATCGACACATATTTCTCTTAAGCGATAAGCTACCACCATTCTAGTTAGTTTGTGTGCTTTGGATTTTACAGTCTTTTGTATTCCATTCATTAATAAAATCTGAGTTAATTATATTGTTGTGTTCTTGCAATATCTCTATGTGTTTATTGATTATATCTATGCCTTCATTTTTTTTCAATATAATCTGGATCAGATTAAAAGCAAAGGCAGAGCAGAAAAAAGGAGGAAGAGGCAACAAAAGCAACAACGAAGCAAAGAGAAAAAGATAAAAAACAAAAGGTAGATGAACAAGAAGAAGATAATAAAAGAGAAAGCTAGTAGAAATTGTTGAAGCAGTAGAAATATAAAAATATAATAGGAAAGAGGAATAATTTGAACACGAAATACAATGGGTAGCAGCAACAGAAGAATAGAAAAGGGTAGTAGCAGAAGCATAGGCACAATGAAAAAAATAAGAAGAGGAGATGAAAACAAAGCAAGTGGAAAAATAAATCTTTGATACCATGGACATGGATATCCTTGGATCATCCTCAAACACACCCTTGATCATAGGACATCTCCCACTAAGAGAGTTGGGACTAGGTGCATACACTCCATCAAAGGCATGAAATGTAGCCAACTGAAACTTCTTCATGTTTGACATGGATTCAGGAAAAAATATACAACATAAAATCAGAAAGCTACCAGTAATTGGAGTGGCCCCATTATTAATAACAATAGAGAAAGACGTGGTAGAAAATATTAAATATGATCCCACGTCAATCGCTTCAACAATTGTCTCCTTCACACAATATTTCAAACACAACTTGAGGATCTTGATGTAGGAAGTGGGGGAATACAAGTAAAATATAAGAAGCATGTAAGAGAAGATGCAATTCTACAAATAGGGCAGGACCAACATCTAGGAATTCATAGAAAATGCAACAACAGTAAGAATGGATCTCCATAGTTTGGCCATAGAAATCTACGTTGGAATACAAGTGTTATAGATGAAGATAACCCAAATAAAGGCACAACTAAAAAAAACCCAGGCTAAAAGGATGGAATTCATGGTGATCAAAGAAGCTTTAGATGAAATGGAGTAGTGGGAAATAGACAACCCAAATACACCAAAAGAGTTACCACGAATGACAGATTGGGAAGGTGAGCTCAACTACATTTCTCTCACCAATTTCCAGGAAACAAGGGAAAATTTGGAAAAATAACTAAAGAACTCAATGGGAATCTGCATTGAACTTCACAAGGTAGTAGTCATCCTAACCATGAAATACCATCTTCCATGATTTGGAGAATTAGGAGAGCCAAGACCAACTGAGCATACGCATGTTGAATTGGAAGAAAATATGTGAGCTAGAGAAATGGCCACATATAACCCTCTCATAGTAATGATTGCCTTAATGGATGAACATCTTGTGAAAGAAGCTAGAGCGCAAAGCATGATCCATGCCTTCTTACCCAAAGTGCAAAGAGATATAAAAACTCTCTCCCAAATTTCTGCAGCCCACGAAGTTGTCCTAGAATCTCAACTATACTACATAATAATTTCTATTTTTGGATATCATGAAGCATGGCATGCCTACATTATGGATAAAGAAAAAGGGGAGACATAGAATACAATTTGAATTTTCATTTATCGTTTTTTTTTCTTAAGTTAAAAAGAAACAAAATATAGAAGGTGAAAAGTTTGTAATTGTTTCTTGAGAAATTCAATAAGTCTCAAGAACAGTTACCAAACTAAGTTGTATAATCCAAAGAGTATTGATTTTGGAGAGGCTCTTGAACTTTTTAATTTTGGGAGAACTACTTTTTTTGAAAATAATAGTGAGAATCCCTCAGGTCCATTTTGACAGAGAGAAATGCATCATTTTCTTGTAGCTATTTTGTTGTGAATTGTTTACATGGAATGTTTGGTTGTTGTGAAGCACTATAAGAGTTTCCTTTTCATAAATAAAATTTTCTTTTGTGAATGGATATCTTCCACAGTATTTGTTTTTATTTTTTTTATGAATGTTATGAGATGGTGAGTAGATTTGGATGTATGAGTTAATGTACATGGCTTATCCTATCATATACTTACTCATGTTTGTGTAAACCATCTCTTTCCTTTAACAACTATCTGAATGAGGGTTATGTGCAAGGATTAATAACATTGTTATCTATTCGCCTATTAGCTTTAATTACTCCTAGATAGGATAGAATAGAATAGGTTTATTTTTAACATTAGTGTAGTTTTCATTTGCATCCCATCACAAAACAAACCGTTCATTCACCCTCAAACCAGTAATGGAATCCAAGCCAAAATCTGGATGGGTCTCCTAATTCAAACTGCGTGAAGTCAAATTGGGACCTCATATGAGGGAGTACCCCTATCTGTTGAAGGTAATTTCACCTAAATAAACATTATTTTAGAGGTTCTTTCCCGGAAAGTGATCCTTGATACTATTGGGTTTCTCACACTCTTTAATCAACTCTAGTGTTAGGCTTTGCAGCCCTAGATAATTTACTCTACAACCTATTCCAAGGCCCTAAATCCTAGACTATTATTTGTTCTTATAAAAAGAAAAGAGTCTAGTTATTTTTTAGATCAAGCGTTCGTTTTAAATGTTTTTTAATTAATGAAACGGTATGGAAGCGCAACTGATGGTGTTTCAAAGACTCAAAACATAAATAAATAATAAGAACGTCATCATCCAAATTGTACTAATTCTTCAATGAAAGTAGTTATGACATGAACAACTTTAAAGAGTAAATATAATGCAATGTCCATACTCCTAATGCAAATTTTTCCTTTTCTTTCAAAGACTAGGAACTATTAGACCCTATTCAATCAACCAAGCAAATGCAAAATGTAGCTAAACAACATAACTTCAAACAAGCAAACAATAAAACAAGAAAAGACACCTAAAATGCTTTTCATTTTCAATGATAACACGAGCTAAAAAATAATCAATCAAGCATTATTTCACTACTACAAGACTAATTCAAACAGGTTCAGAGAGGAAAAAAATAAATAATGTAGCAACCATGCAAGAAAAAAATGGATGGAGGTGAGAAAAAATCACTCTCGGGAGGAACTCACACCTTTTGAGAGAGGAACCGGTGAGTACTTTCTCCTTTACTAAAGGAAACCAACAAAATGATCACTCTTAATCTAAATGGAAAGAGAAAGTGTGCCATGTAAGAGTCAGAAAGAGCAAGTGTGTCCTGTATGAGGCTAAAACCCTCAAGAAAATCTAAAAAACCTCTGCAAGCTGACCCGTGACCTCACAAACAAACAACACATACTACAAATTAACAAAAAAAAATTTAAACCTAAGCCAATAAAAAAACTAAGAATACCCTATTGAGAACAACTCAAGGAGTTGTCCCCAATGGAATTGCTAATTTTGTTGCAAAAATAAGCTTTCCTATAGCTAAGGATGACTATAATAGAGAAATTCAAAGAAAAATGCAAAACTTTCCCTAAATTAGCCTATGTTTTTGTTTCTATAACTACTAGGTAGTTACAATAGGACTTACCCAATTACAAAGGTTGATTGAAGATGGGACTTTTTTATTGTCCATGATTTATTTTTCCTTTCTCCATCTTCAGATCACAAACCTACAAACATGGAAACAAGAAACAATCCTCAATACTAATTGGAAATTAAATGAAAACAAAATAACTACCTTAACTAATTTAATTAGGCAAAGTAATTTCACCACTAAACACTGAAAGGAGACTAAATCCAACATAAATGAAACTCAGTATTTAGAGAGAGAAAGAAGAGAGATATTCATTTTAATAATTAGAACAACATAAAAAAGCTTGTACATGATTCTACTATTGACATTGTCTATAACTACCTTCTCGATTCCTCCAATCCCAATCCATTCAGGACTGGAACACCTCTAGAGTTATTCTTTTCATGGATAGGAGGAATATCAAGGTATATTATGTATCTCTAATGTGAATGGGAAATTAAATTTAATACATAGGGGTTTCTTGGGAAATCCAGGTCATAAAAAGCTCAGAAATAATCTCTTGGCTGCTAGGACTAAATGATTAATTTGGAATAATAACAATGCTTGTACGCTCCTTCCACCCTTAGGTCTCTTTTTATACCATTCAAGTCTTGCTAAGACCATTTTTCTATGGGATTTAGGGAGTTATTGAATTATTTTTCCCATAAACGTTGCTCAAGAGTGCATAATTTTCATGAATTTTTATATTGTTTTTGGTACATTGAGATGCACACACACATTTCTTGAGGGAAAGGTCAAGTAATCACACATTTATTGAGTATAGGGAGTGATTGTATTTCTAGGAAGGTTTTTTTGCAATTTTTTGGGAGTATCCAAGCAACAAAAAGGGATATATGAAGGGGTAAAGGCCAATCACATGCATCTCATCCATTGAGGTGGAAAAATATTCTATAAAACCCTTCAACACCAATTATAAATATGAAAGGAAATAAATGTCACCCTTGCTTATGCCATCTTTTAGTTTTTAAAAACATATAGGTGGAGCTACTGATTGAGAAAAAAAAGGAATATGAAGTTAGATATCCTTTATTGGAGTAATTACACACTCACCTAGTAATTCTTTTTTTCCTAATTTTGCTAGTCACTGTGAGGGTCTCCTATTTTTTAGGATTTTTCCTAAAATACAGGGGTTCTTCTCCTCTTTAGTTTGAATTTAGTTAGTAGTTCATTTAACTAGTGGAGGAAAACTAACACATGCAACAATTGCTTTTCTCACCAAGAGGGCGCATATCTCATGCATGAGGATAGGAGGGCACATATCTCATGCATGTATGCTTTTCTCTCTCCTCCACACATTTGACTTAGTTAACTGAGGTTTTCATTGATATTTGAATTATACTACGGGGCGACAACTCAAATTTCTATCAATGAGTGTCTAAATTACTCTAGATCACTAATTATGGTGCATTTTTTTAGACATGCAACCATCTATGGCACATTCACCTATTAATAGGGATTTTCATGTACTTATTACTCACTCATGTAATACAATTCACACATTCATCCTCAATTCTTTCTCTCATTCTTGATTCTTTCTCTTTGGTTTTTTTTCCAAGTTTTGTGTGTATTTATCTAGCTAAGTTCTCTATGAATTTCACATGGTATCAGAGCTTGTGAAGAGAAATATTGATTTCTTTCACATGGTATCAGAGATTTGTTGATAGGATAAATTTCATAGGAACTTTATTTGTAGGTTTAGGAGGGAGATGTAGACAAAAAGAATGGAATTTACACTAACAACTCTTCTCACACCATACAATTATTTCAAGTGGAAGCCAAAGATTTTACAAATCCTTATAGGTAGGGGCTTGTTCTGAATAAAAATGGCTATATAGGTTGAGCCAACATAAGTAATTGATATAAATAGGTATTTTAACTTCTTTAATGAATCTTATGGTCTTATTAGTATGTCAATTTCTCCTGAGCTATTATTTCATATTGATGCATGTACTACTAAAAATGAGATTTGGACTACACTGGAAGGTCTCTTTGGAAAACAAGACGAGATGAGAGGCCATATGCTTGATGTAGAATTGAATTTATTGGATCCAATAAACTTTGATAATATGTATAACTTCTTCACAAATTTCAAGTTCCTTCTTCTTCAGCTAAAGGGATGTGGTATTGACAAATCTAAGCAAGAAAAGTAGTTAGTTCTTGTAATTTTGTCAAAACTAGGCCCATAATATGAAGTCTTTGTCTCAAAATTATATATAGTAAGGATCACATTGGGAGAAACTTGGACCATTCCATCATTAGACCAGTTCATTGAGTCCCTAACCCATGAGTAAGATACACTCATCAATATGGGCATAGTCACGTATACCAAGGTGCATGCACTTGTTGTGCATGAGAGCAATAGGAAATCTTATTCAAAGGTCAAGCAAAAAGGAAAGGGAAAGGTAAATTATGGGAAACAAGAGGAAGGAAATTCCTTCGATGGATCCTTAGGTTCCAAAGGTGGAAATGGAAAGAAAGGGAAGCCAAAATGTAGTTACTGCAATAATGGCTCTCATCTTGAATCAACATGCATGAAGAAGATAATGGACCTCATGGTGTCGACACTTTAGCAAAACAATCTTAGGGATTGCATTCTTGAGAATGCCAAGAAGAATTCAAAATATCAAGTACCATCAAAATGAGGTAATTCTCATTCTTTGATTTCCATTCATTCTTCTCCCAATGCATGAGTTTTGGATTCTGGTGCATCCCATCACATGGAAACTAAAAAATATGTCTTTTCATCTTTAACTGCTAGCATGGGTCCTCCCATCCTCATGGGTGATGATACTCCACTAGAGGTCACTGGACAGGGGAGAGTAGAGATCCAATGTGGAAGATTTGAGAATGTGTTTCATGTTCTGAAACTCTCCATGAATCTACTCTCTATCTATCAGAAATCACAACCAGACACAAGAAAAAGGGTGGAATTCACATAAGATTTTGTGACCATATATGACATGCCTAATAACTCCAATATTGTTGTTGGTGAGGTCAATATCTAGTATCAGTTGTATACATTCTCTAAGTTTATTGCTAAATATGATTTCTCATTTCTACTGAATCATTATGATGATGATACTAGATTTGGGAATGGCAGATTTGGTAATCTAAATTTCAGGTACATGCAACAACTCGACTTCTCAGGGAGTGGTCAAAAGCATGCATCTTAGGAGCTGCATGCACATCCTCTTACACCATAAATCCAATATGATGAGTCAACACATTCAAATCATACTTTGTATCTAAGTTTAAAATTGGATTCGAAAGGTGATGGACATACATATGATGGGCATACAAATGATGAGCCACAATAGATGCCCAAGTGGCCAATGTATTCCACCCTACAGGGAGCAAGTGACCTTGTAGAATATACACTTATTTAGAGAAGGATGTTATCCTAGTTTGAGGAGCCTCCTCATTCACTTGTATATATTGAACCAATGATGCACATGCATTGCTACATGGTTCAATATTCAAACCCTAATCCCTATGCAGACGCTACAAGGAATCTCCTCAAGAACCAGATTTAGGATCTGGGTCCTCTTTCTTCAAATATGAATCTTTTCAAGTGAATATTGGGCTATATATACAAGAGTACAACATACGAGAGGCAAGAAAAGTTGTCAAATGAATTCAACAGATCCAAAAATATTTCTACATATTCAACAGAATCTTCACTGAGCGTAACCTTGCA
>JASDQU011376925.1:16441-30165 GCA_032191745.1 Picea mariana
TTATGCCATTTTCTCTAACTCCATTGTGCCCCTAGAAGATAAAGTCCAAGAAAATGAGTTAGACAAAGTGTGGTACATGAACTTTGATGGTGCGTTTTCTAGAGCAGGAAAATGTGTTGGAATTGTACTTCAAGCTCCAAATGGTAAAGTGTCTAAGTTTGCTTATAGATTGGCTGAGTATGAAGCTTTGCTCCTTGGTTTAGAACTTTGCAGAGATAGGGGAGTTAAATGTCTAAATATCAGAGGGGATTCAGACTTGGTCATACAACAACTAAAGAATAAATTTGCTTGCAAGTCCAAGAGATTGAAAGGGTATAGGAATGCAATTTGGGATTTAATCAATGGTCTAGATGCCTTAAACCTGATTGCCATTCCTAGAGAACAGAATTCAAAGGCAGATGAACTTGCAGTAGCTACTTCCACACTTCAGCTTCTAGATAATTTGATGGAGGAAAATATTTCAGTAGAGGTAATTTTTAGACCCTCAGTTCCTGATAACATGAACCATTGGCAGGTTTTTGATGATGACAAACAGGTTATAAAGTTTTTAACTCATGCATGAGTTTTCAGATTTTGGCATCAATATAAAAGAGGAAGGATGTAATTATATTGGAAATGTTGATGAGGTGAAAACACCCCCTAGGCGAGTTGTGTCCTTAGAAAGGGACTTTGATAAACTAGATGGTCACAAGCAAAAGGAAGACTTAAAGAAAAATTTATGTGACCACCTAGAAGTTGACATTGGAACTAAGGAAGAGCCTAGGATGGTAAAAATAGGCAAGACTACCCCTATAGAAGAAATGAATGAAATTGTTAAGTTATTGAAAGAGTATAGGGATGTTTTGGCTTTTAGTTATGATGAGCTCAAGGTCTATTGGGAGGATGTGATTCAGCATGTGATTCCTCTTAAGGAAGAAACCAAACCCTTTAGACAAAAATTGAGGCGAATGAACCCCAAATTAGCTCCTTTGGTCCAACAGGAGCTACAAAAAATGTTAGAGGTAGGAATCATTGCCCAAACTCGACATTCTTCATGGTGCTCAAACTTGGTTGTTGCTGGGAAGAAGAATGGAAAAATCATGGTATGCATTGACTTCAGGAATTTAAACATTGCTTGCACAAAAGACCACTACCCCCCTCCCAAGATGGAAACTTTACTTCAAAGAGTAACAGGATCAGGAATGATTTCCATGCTTGATGGATTTTCAGGTTATAATCAGATCAGACTTAAAGCTGAGGATAGGCATAAGACAACCTTTACTACTCCATGGGGAACCTTTGAATACCTTAGAATGCCATTTGGTTTATCAAATGCTGGAGCTTTTTTTCAGAGAGCTATGGATTATGCTTTTAGGGGGCTGATTGGGAAATTGATTGAGATATATCAGGATGATTTAACGGTATTTTCTAAGGATGGAAAAACTCATCTTAACCACCTTAGGCAAGTTTTGGACAGATGTAGAGAGTTTGGGATTTCTCTAAATCCTGCTAAGTCAGTCTTTGGGGTGACTGAAGGTAAATTATTGGGCCACATAATTTCAAAAGAAGGGGTCAAGTTAGACCTAGAGAGAGTGGAAGCCATTAGCAAGGTGGCCTTGCCTGCATCGAAGAAAACTCTCCAATCCTTCTTAGGACAGACTAATTTTGTCCATAGGTTCATTCCTAATTATGCTGAGATCATGAAACCTATATATAAGTTGCTTAAGAAGGATGTTAAATTTGAATGGAACGAAGAAAGTAAGCGAGCTTTTGAGAGTATTAAAACTTCCATATGTGAAGTCCCCATCCTTATTAGCCCAGACTACGATAAGGACTTTCAGATCTTCTCTTTTGCTTTTGAAGACACTATTGCTAGTGTTTTGCTTCAGAAAAATGATCAAGGCCATGACCAACCCATTGCATATATGAGTCAGGCCTTGAAAAATTCAGAACTTAAGTATCCCATGTTTGAGAAACAAGCTTATGCCTTAGTGAAATCACTCAAACATTTCAGAGTCTTCATTGGATATTCCAAAATGATTGGTTATGTTCCTAATTCTGCGGTTAAGGTTGTTTTATCTCAAGTAGAAGGATTGGGCTCAAGGGGTAGGTGGATTGCTAAAATCCAAGAGTATGATTTGGAAATCAAACCTACAAAGTTGATTAAGGGTCAAGGCTTAGCTAGAATGTTGACAGAAAGTAATGAGAAGGCTTTAGGTATGGTTTGCCAAATTAATAATGAAGAATTTCCTCCTAACTTATTGAAGCTTGAGCAAGTAGAATGGTATACAAACATCATCTTTTATCTTAAGAATCTAACTTGTCCAAGTCATCTAATAGGACACAAGAAAAGGGCTTTAAGGTTGAAATCTGCTAAGTATGTCCTTACTAGAGATGGTCTAGGATGGAAGAATCCTGATGGGGTTATCCTTAGATGTGTGGATGACGTTGAGTCAAAGAAACTAATGGATGAATTCCATGGAGGGTTTTGTGGTGGACACTTTGCTGCCAAAACTACTACCCACAAAATCCTTAGAGCAGGATATTATTGGCCCACAATATTTTCAGATGTACATCACTTTGTTCGAAAGTGTGAGCCATGTCAGCTTTTCACAGGAAAGCAAAAATTAGCAGCGCTGGGGTTTCAGTTGTGGTTGAAGCACCTTTTTAGCAGTGGGGTTTGGACTTCATCGGGAAGTTTAATGATAATTCAAGTAATTGGTATTCATGGGTTATCACAACTACAGATTACTCTACCAAGTGGGTTGAAGCCATTCCCACCAAGTCAACAACTGAAAAGGTTGTGATGGATTTCCTAGAAGATAGAATTATAACTAAATTTGGTGTCCTGTCAAAGATAGTGACAGATAATGCGAAGGCCTTCTGTTCAGCTGAGATGTTATCTTTTTATTTTAAGTATGGTATTATATTGTCACATGCATTATATTACTATCTCCAAGGAAATGGTCAAGCAGAGTCAAGTAACAAAAACTTAATGACCATAGTTAAGAAAATAGTTGGTGAAAACAAGAAGTCTTGGGATCGTAAAATTAAACATGCATTATGGGCTGACAGAATAACAAAGAAAGCGGCAACTGGGAAGAGTCCTTTTGAATTAGTTTATGGATTGGAAGATAGGTTGCCAGTACACTTTAGACTTCCAACTTATGGGTCAGTTGAGGATCTTTCCACAGAACAGAATGCAATTCAGAACAAGATCAATCAGGTCATTGAGTTAAATGAAAACAGACGAAAGGCTTATGATCAGAATTGTAAAAATCAGAGTAAGGTAAAGAAAGCTTTCGACAAGTTAGCTAGGCAGAGGGATTTCATGATTGGGGATACAGTTTTGCTATGGGATAAAGGCAGAGAAAAGCCAGGGAAGCATGGCAAATTTGACAACTTATGGTTGGGACCATATTTGATCAGAGAATTGGCAGGGCCTAATTCCTTTCATCTTAGCCATTTGGATGGTGAGCCCATCAACATTCCACGGAATGGGCAGTAGCTCAAACTCTTTTTCAGATGATGAGCAACTTGGTGTCCAAAGGGGACACCCTCTGTAACGTATCTCTAACCCTTTTCCTTGTATTCTAGTTTTATATTGTTTCATTCATTATGTCAATATGTACTTAGATTTATTTTTGTATCATAGATTCATTTTGAAGTTACAATGTTGTACTTTAGTTATTTCATTATGTAGATATTGTTAAAAGCATTCGTCTCATTTATATGTATATATGTATGCTCATGTTGGTTATTGGTGAGCACCTTTTGTAGATGCTGGATTCTCGTATGCTCTCCGTCTCATGTGAGAAGATCGAACACACGTCCCCATGTGGAGCCAGATGTTGACCGCCTATTCAATTAGGGGGTCAACTCCGTGTGCCATGAAGTAATGCATCATTAGATGCTAGTATGTCGAAGACAATTTGGTTCTACTAGGCAATTTATGCCTCCAACACAAATTTTGTAAGCGGGATTATCGCACCCTTGCACGGGTTTATAATGTAATAGGTCTACATGGATCATGTTAGGTCAGTTGCCTTAGGGTTTCTTCATTAGGAGAGTTCCTTTCGCTGAGTGTTTTTTATCCTCAGGAGGTTAATGTGGCCTAACCAGCCGGGTTAATCTCCCTTGAGTTTTTCACTCCCACCCAATAAATCCTCCAAAGTGGTGAAAGGCGTCCTAATGAAGTCATTCCTAGGTAGCTAGGGTTTAAGAATGTTGTAAATGACCATGTAAGACAACACGCAAAATTTCGTGGAATTCCGTCAAGTATAGCTAGGTTTTTTTTAAGGTTCTGAATTAAGGTTTTTTTTTAAGGTTCTGAATTAAGGTTTTTTTTTTAAGGTTCAAGGTGAGACTCTACAACTCCGTGTATGTCATGAACCCCATGCCCAAAAGTCTTCCCATCATTCATATCACATCATCCACATGACTTAGAAGGAGGTCCCCTCAGGAAACACCCTTAAACTTGAGGAACGATTCACCCAATAAGTCGTTTTGTCAACCCTCCCATACCTAAACTTGATAAATTGCATAGGGTCTTTGAGCATTGGTTTATTTTGATGTGGTAGTTTGGATGTACTGTAATGTCCCCATTTTGGGAAATTATAACATTACAACATTTTAGAGTGTTATGCCTACCCGAGTAGCCAGATAGGGGTGACAGAGAGTTTGGGAGATATTGAGGGGTTTATTTGGGCCGGAATTGTATCGTTCATCATCAGGATCCATTCCGAACAGTTGGGCTTTGGTTTCGTTGCATTCTGACGATTTCCATAATTTTGAGTTATTATGGGTCATATCTTAATTAAATTCACTAAGAAGGTCATAATGGGCATATTACTTGGAGAAAACTCTTAGTGTAATAGCTCATCGGAATCGGGAGGAAGAACATTATAGGATAAGATGATAAGAAGTGAATTTCAGTGGCCGGAGAAGCCATCAGGATGGATAAATAATTTTTTAGAAGCAAAATAGTTAATTAATTAAGTGATTTAATCAAGGAATAATAAAATAAAGTAAAAGTTACTTGGAGAGAAAAGGTCAACAACGAATTAGGGTTTCGGGAAGCTATAAAGGAAGGGTAAAGCAACCTAATTCATTATGCATTGTTATGATTTGATGTTGAGAGTTCCCAGAGGAGGCAGAGAGTCGACTTTACTGTTTTATGGATTTCTGGAGGAAACCACCACCATTGATTGGTTTTGGTGTTGAGAGATACACCCTAGCCCATCGGCGATACCATCAAGGTATTTCACCGTGCTATTCAGGAGTATCCAGTTGTAGTGTGTGCAACTCAGCCAGTGAAGTTAGATTGAGGGTTTGTGGAGCTGCACGAGGTCCGAGCTCAGATTGCATTTTCCTTCCGACCCAGTTGAGATCCAGCCAGAGCACATAGATTGAGTCACTTTCCATCAGATTCTGACGGTGGAATCTTGCAGGGCGCATCATCCAGTCATTTAGGGCGCAACTCTTCCGGCAGGACATTCGAGGTTGCAAACGGAGCATCAGAGAAGGTCTGGGGAAACCCTTCTGACCCAGTTTTGCATTTGGCGAGACGATTGTTTTGAGTCCTATAGCAGCTGATTCCGTTGGTGGAATCATTTGGGGCGCATCCAGTATCCCAGGAGGTGTGCAAACCCCTCAAGGGTCGAGTTCTAGTGCCTCAATATACTCTATATTTCCAGTATGTTATTGTATTTCCATGCTTGAGTCGCATGATACATATTATTGGGCAGTTGATGCTCTTTATTTCCGCATGCGTCCTCTATATACTGTTTAAACCATAAATATACAACATGCACATGCAATAACCATAAACATCTCAAACACACAACCGAAATGCATTCAGAAACCCCCAGAGTATCAGATCTGCGAGACAAAACATTAGATCAGTAACAAGTATCTTGATCAACGGGATCAAGGATATTTCAGTGGTATCAGAGCTTTAGTCCTGCCAGCCTGTGACTAAAGTCGATGAGTTTAGCGGGTGACCCAAAAGGCAGAGAGGATGTGGGGAGACAGATATGAGAGGCCAAAGGGCACTGGTAAGGCACCCATGGACCCAGAGGCAACCTTCATGTGGGTACTCAACAATTTGGTAGTCAGTCAACAGACCATGACGCAGTGTTTGGCGCAATTGGCTGATAGATTAGCTATAGTGGACACCCCAGGCACACCAGCCCCACATGCAGCACAGGAGAACTCGGGGGCAGGCAGTAGAACCGAGACACCTACTCGCACATACACATCTTCGAGTAGGATTCCCAAACCATGGTTCCCTAGTTTTCAGAGGGCGCCAGCGTCAACAACACAACAACCGTTAGCACACATGCTGCTCACTCAGGCGGAAGACATTGTAGAGTACAAGAGGGAGTATGCAGCGTTGGGTCGTGACTTCCATCATGACATGACACTGGTCGAGTATTGTGGACTTAGGGGCATTGTCCATCACAGAGAACCTCAGAGAGGAGGACATCAATAGCAGCAGGGGCATAACATAGATTTCATCCGGAAAGTTGGTAAACTCACCATACCTTCTTTTGACGGATCGTCCAAATGCACTGCCAGAGCTGGGGAACAAAAGCTAGACATGTACTACAAGCTCAACCAAATGACCGAGACAAAGGCTAGTGACTCTTGCGCATTTGAGGGACAGTTGGATGGACAGGATGATAGCGCATGTCCTTCATCTTCCCTGTCAGGCAATGTTGAGGATTCAACACTTCAATATAGTGGTGACACTTGTGAGGATTCATTTGTGTTGTCACTTATACATGATGAGATTAGGAGGTTGGATGACCTACCTATGGGTGTAGACATGGCTTCCAGGAAGTCATGTATGGAGGATGACGAGCTTCCTATGATGAGCGAGCCACATTTTTCATCTTCTTAGTCACCTATGCTAGCCACGACACATGCGGATATCAGTGGCATTCTTGATATGGTAGAGGAGTTGTGATGTCCCGTTCCCAAGAGTAGGCCAGCAGGGAGTGACTTAGTAGTCTATATGTTCCCGTAGACTATAGTTAGGCACAAATAGGGAACAAGATGGAGAAATAAGGAGGAATTGATGGCTAAACGATGAATTAAGCCAAAATACTTAGGAAAAGTCACTTAAGCCTAAGTCAACGAAGAGTTAGAATGAAAAGGTGTAAAGGGGGGCTTAATTAATTAATTAATTAATCACTTTAGGAGGAAAGGCGCTTAGCTTAAGTGAGGTCAATGGTGAATTAGATTGGGAAAGGTATAAAGGGAGGAATTTGACCTAATTCCTCATTATGCATTGTTATGATTTGATGTTGAGAGTTCCCAGAGGAGGAGGAGAGCCGACCTTACTGTTTTGTGCATTTCTAGAGGAAACCACCACCATTGATTTGTTTCGGTGTTGAGAGACACACCCTAGCCTATCGGAGATACCATCCAGGTAATTCACCGTACTTTTCAGGAGTATCAATTACAGAGTGCGCAACTTAGCCAGTGAGGGCGCAAGTCAGTTTGAGGGTTTGGAGAGCTGCACGAGATTCGTATCCAGATTGCAGTTTCCTTCCAACCCATTTGAGATCCAGCCAGGGTGCTTCTATTTAGCCGTCTATCGTCAAATTTTGACGGTGGAATCTTGCAGATCGACTCATTCAACAATTTAATGCACAACTCTTCCGGATAGACATTTGGTGTTGCATGCAGAGTTTCAGAGCAGATCCAGACAAATCCTTTCGACCCATTTCCTTATTTTGCGAGAAGATCGTTTTGAGCCATATAGCAGCAGATTCCGTTGGTGGAATCCTTTGGGGCGCATCCAGTGCTCCAGGAGGTGCGCAAACCCCCAGTGGTCCAGATCCAGTGCCTTAGAGACCAGATATGAGATTCGACACTCACCCATTTCAGTCTAGAGGCCAGGACCCTTCTTTTGGAGCAGTTTCCAGCGTATTCCGACGGTCTGAACTTACAGACGAGTTTTCCAGCTGGTAGAGGTTACCGTACTTCGCCGGAATCGCATATTTTCGCCGATCTATCCGTGCATGCATCAGATCTGCTATCATCTTCTAATCAGGGGTATTTTTATGTTATTTGATTGTATTCCAGTACCGATCCATGAGATCTGGATGACGTTTATGTTCTATATTTCCAGTAGGCTATTGTATTTCCATGCTCGAACCATATTATACATGATATTGGGCAGTTGATGTTCTTTACTTCTGCATGCATCCTTTATATATTGTTTAAACCATAAATATGCAACACACACATGCAATAACAGACATGCACATACAATAACCCACATGCACATGCAATAACCATCAATATTTCAAACATACAACTAAAACGCATCCAAAAACCCCCAATGTATCAGATCTGCAAGACATAATAATAGATCAGTAGCAAATATCTCGATCATCGGGATCAGGGATATTTCAGTGGTATCAGAGCTTTAGTCCTGCCAGCATGTGACTAAAGACAATGAATACAGCAGAAGAACCAGATGGTTGTGAACACATAGGTGACGAATATGTCACTTATAGTAGGCGCAGGGAAAGAAGGGATAGGCCTAACTTTCCTCCCTTCCCTCCCAGTTCAGAGGAAGAGGAAGAGGCACACAGAGAAGTAGAGAGAAGAGCAGAGCACGAGGTCGAGCGCGAAGCAGAGAGGAGGCTAGGTGACAAAAATGTGCGACCAGAGGGCAGTGGTAAGGCCCCCGCATATCCAAACGTAGCCTTCATGCAGGTTATCAGTGATATGCTAGCTAGTCAGCGGACCATGTCTCAGTCTTTGGCTCAGGCAGCGGGTAGACTGACTATGGTAGACATTCCGGGCACACAAGCCACACATGCAACACATTGGAACTTAGGGGCAGGCAGTAGACCCCAGTCAGCCACTCGCACATATACCTCTGCGAGTAGGATTCCACGTCCGTTGTTTCCCAATTTCCAGAGGGAATCCCCGGTAGTAGCACAGATACCGATAGCACAGAGACCGCCCACTCAGGCAAAGGACATTGCAGAGTATCGGAGAGAGTGTGCAACCTTGGGCCACGATATTCATCAGGATATGACCTTAGTCGAGTATTGTGGACTCAGACTCAGGAACCGTCCTAGAGAGCCACAGCGGGGAGGGCAGCAACAACAGGGGCATAACATTGACTTCATCCAAAAAGTTGGTAAACTCACCATACCTTCTTTTGACGGTTCGTCCAAATGCACTGCCAGAGCTTGGGTACAGAAACTAGACACCTACTACAAGCTCAACCAAATGACCAAGTCAGAGGCCATCAGTTTCGCCACCCTACACATTGAGGGTGAGGCACACGAGTGGTGGTATCACGGATTGGTGACATTGGGTCACAATCACATCACCTCCTACAGGGAGTTCACAAAGAGACTCATGGAAAGATTTGATAGGAGGGATCCAGAGATCCATTTTAGAGATCTAGCCCAGTTGAGACAAACTGGCATAGCAGAGGCATTCATCTTAGAGTTTTAGAGGGTAGCAGTGGCAGTGACAGACATAACTGAACCTCGATTGGTCATGCTATTCACAGAAGGGCTCATAGAACCCTTGAGAGGATGGGTGAAGGCCTACCGGCCTCATACCTTGCAGGACGCCATCTGACGCACTAGAGATTTGGCAGATTCAGTGCCAAAAACTAAACCCTTTGTACCACAAAGAGACAAGGATAAGAAGAATCTTCTAAGAGAATGGAAGGGCAAGCCCAAATTGGATGATGATACACGACGAGAGTTGATGAGGAAGAAGCTTTGCTTCTCCTGCAGAGACCCTTGGGTCCCCGGGCATAGATGCATGGGGAAGGGACAGATCAACTATATTGAAGTGGAATCAGGCAGTGAGGAGGAGGATGAGGATATTCAGGCACCGACAGACAATGATTCAGAGACTGAAACCGCTCATGATCCAGAGCAGCAGTCGAAGAAACCTCAGGTACCAGCAAGAGCACAGCCCCAGGCGGAGGCAAAACTTCGTAGATAGGTGAAAGAGGGAACCATAGCCACCCTTTCAGGAGTACCCAGGTACAACACTCTCAGGCTCAAGGGCCTTGTACAAGGGCAACGCATGACAACTTTAGTTGATGGTGGGGCCACCCACAACTTCATAGATGCATCCTTAGTAGCCAAGAGGGGGTTACGCACAGAGGAGTTTGAGGGATTCCATGTGGCAGTGG
Organism: Picea mariana; assembly: GCA_032191745.1. Taxonomy (NCBI): domain Eukaryota; kingdom Viridiplantae; phylum Streptophyta; class Pinopsida; order Pinales; family Pinaceae; genus Picea; species Picea mariana. Next base: position 26,607 of record JASDQU011376925.1, read on the forward strand.
CTGATGGATACACGATGACATGCTTGGACACGATCCCTGACCTAGAGGTCAAACTAGGCAACTACACCCTGACTGACACATTCTATGTAGTTGACCTATCAGATACTGATGCCGTGTTGGGAGTACAGTGGTTATATTCATTGGGGGAGATTGGGTTCAACTATCAGACGTTGACCATGAGCTTCAGAGATGCTAGTGGATCAAGAGTTGTGCTGAGAGGCATGTCTACAGGGGCACCGCGAGCAGTATCGACAAAGAGGATGGAGCGGATCTTTCATCGTGGTGATGTGGCTTACGCAGCAGAGTGTTGGATCACCACGCGAAAGGACTCAGAGGGTAGGGAGCAGTACCATCCACAGATCAGAGAGCTTCTGGGACGTTATGAGCCAGTATTTGGGCCGATACCACCAGGGAGACCAACAGACAGGGGTTTTGAGCACATGATTGAGTTAGAGACAGGGGCTACATTGGTGATTACAGTACCATATAGGCACCCCAAGAAATTTAAGGATGAAATTGAGAAAGCAATCAAAGAATTACTCGCTATGGGGCACATCAGTCCCATCAAGAGTCCGTTTGCATCTTCAGTTGTCTTGGTACTGAAGAAGGATGCCACGTTACGGATGTGCATCGATTACAGAGCGCTCAACAAGAAAACGATCAAGAATCGTTACCCCATCCCAAGCATAGATGAGATGATGGATGAGTTACATGGGGTAGTCTTCTTCACTAAGATTGATCTACGCTCAGGATACCATCAGATCAGCATCAGGGAGCAAGACATTGAGAAGACAGCGTTCCGATGCCATTTCAGACACTTTGAGTTCTTGGTCATGCCGTTTGGACTGTCCAACGCAGTAGCCACTTTCCAGTCTTGCATGAACCATATCTTTAGAGGACAGTTGAGGAAGTACCTTTTGGTATTCTTCGACGCTATATTGATCTATAGTAAGACATGGGAGGAGCATTTAGCACATTTGGAGAAGGTCTTGGATATTATGCAGGCACATTCTTTATATGCCAAGGAATCCAAGTGTGAATTTGGCATGAGAGAACTACTGTACTTGGGGCATATCATTAGTGGGTAGGGAGTACAGGTTCACCAGGAAAAGATCAGGGCCATTGTGGATTGGCCAATACCCAAGAATCTCACAGAGCTGAGAGGATTCTTTGGGTTAATGCAGTTACTACAGGTGGTTCGTCAAGGGTTTCTCACAGTTGGGAGCACCACTCACAGATTTGACCAAGAAGGGTGCTTTTCATTGGATAGAGGAGTCACAACAGACATTCAATAAAATGAAGGAGGTTATGAGCACATGCCCTGTTCTAGCCCTTCCAGACTTCTCGCAGCCGTTTGTCTTAGAGTGCGACGCATCAGGGGTGGGGATTGGAGCAGTCTTGATGCAGGGGGGGCACCCCATTGTGTTTGAGAGCAGAAAGCTCGACGAGTCGGAGAGACTCTATCCTATTTACGACAAGGAGATGCTAGCGATCATGCATGCCTTAACCAAATTCAGACAGTATCTGGTTGGCAGCAGGTTTGTAGTGAAGACTGATCATAACAGTCTCAAGTATTTCCTTGATCAGAAAGACCTCAGTGAGAGGCAACAGAAGTGGGTCTCAAAGATCCAAGGCTTTGACTTTGACATTGAGTATGTCAAGGGAAATAGGAATATCGTGGCAGATGGCTTATCCAGGAGGCCTGCAGGATGTTCGATGATGGACATTTGTACAGATTGGAAAGCTCATTTGTTGGTGGAATACTCCAAAAACAAATTTTCTTGTGAGGTGATGGACGAACAAGTGATTGATGATAGATATCGGAAAGGTGCCTAGTTTAAGTGAGGTCAATGGTGAATTAGATTGGGAAAGGTATAAAGGGAGGAATTTGACCTAATTCCTCATTATGCATTGTTATGATTTGATGTTGAGAGTTCCCAGAGGAGGAGGAGAGCCGACCTTACTGTTTTGCGGATTTCTGGAGGAAACCACCACCATTGATCGGTTTCGATGTGGAGAGACACACCCTAGCCCATCGGAGATACCATCCAGGTATTTCACTGTACTTTTCAGGAGTATCCATTACAGAGTGCGCAGCTCAGCCAGTGAGGGCACAAGTCAGTTTGAGCGTTTGGAGAGTTGCACGAGATTCGTATCCAGATTGCAGTTTCCTTCCAACCCATTTGAGATCCAGCCAGGGCGCTTCTATTGAGCCATCTATCGTCAGATTCTGACGGTGGAATCTTGTAGATCGACTCATTCAACAATTTAGGGCGTAACTCTTCCAGACAGACATTTGGTGTTGCATGCAGAGTTTCAGAGCAGATCCATAGAAATCCTTTCGACCCATTTCTTTATTTGGCGAGACGATCGTTTTGAGCCATATAGCAGCAGATTCCGTTGGTGGAATCCTTTGGGGTGCATCCAGTGCTCTAGAAGGTGCGCAAATCCCCTAGTGGTCCACATCCAGTGCCTTAGAGACCAGATACGAGATCCGACACTCACCCATTTCAGTCTAGAGGCCAGGACGCTTCTTTTGGAGCAGTTTCCAGCATATTCCGACAGTCTGAACTTCCGGACGATTTTTCTAGCTGGTATCGGTTACCGTACTTCGCCGGAATCGCATATTTTCGCCTATCTATCCGTGCATGCATCAGATCTGCTATCATCTTTTGATCACGGGTATTTTTATGTTATTTGATTGTATTCCAGTACTGATCCATGAGATCTGGTTGACGTTTATAGTCTATATTTCCAGTAGGCCATTGTATTTCCATGCTCGAACCGTATTATACATGATATTGGGCAGTTGGTGTTCTTTACTTCTGCATGCATCCTTTATATGTTGTTTAAACCATAAATATGCAACACGCACATGCAATAACCAACATGCACATACAATAACCCACATGCACATGCAATAACCATCAATATTTCAAACATACAACTGAAACGCATTCAGAAACCCCCAGTGTATCAGATTTGCAAGACAAAATAATAGATCAGTAGCAAATATCTCGATCATCGGGATCAAGGATATTTCAGTAGCCTTGTGTGGGGATTGTACACAAGGGACATATGGATCTACAGGCCCAGGAGGATAGGTATGGCTTGGAGATAGTTGACCCCACACATACCTATCAGTATGAGGAGAGTGAGTCACCACTCTTGGAGATTCTACTGATGGACAGGTTGTGGAGACCGACAGCTTGTTGGGAGACTTACTCCCAGGATCGATCTTTAGTGATGAGGACACACTCCTTATTGGACGGGATGACCATAGCAGGTGTCTGGACACATCTGTATGGGATCTAGGCGCAGATGATATTAGTAGGGTGAGTGCACAGGAGGATACAACTGCCCATACAGGATACAATGCGATTCATATGGGGGTCGTGAAATATCCCTGATCCGGATGATCAAGATATTCGCTGCAAATCTGATACACTGGGGGTTTCTGGATGCGTTTTAGGGTTTGATGTAGATTGTCTTTGTTTAAAGTGTTTGCATGTCAATTATTATTGTTGCATGTAAGTTCTCATAGTTGCATGTAGCATAA
>JASDQU011376928.1:6229-23804 GCA_032191745.1 Picea mariana
CTCTCTTGAAGGGAAAGCAACGGTAGATTTTTTCGATCTCCCTCCCAAAATCCTTTCCACTTGGGAAGAGTTATTTTTATAGTTTAAGTGCACTTATGGGTAGTCTAAGAGCCCAACCGAACAATTGTGGGAATTTAATAGCATTGTGTACAAGGACGGTGAGACTATTAAGTCTTTCAACCTTAATTTCACCAAGTTTTATAATCAAATTACCAAACTTATTCTTGCCTAGAACCAAGAAAATTTTATGCATTAATATAATTCTCTACCTTCCCCTTATCGACATAGGATTGAAGAAAAGTTATTGATAACCTTGGTTCCACCCTGCATACTTATCTAGAATATGAAGAACAACTAGAAAGAATAGGTCTCCCCAAAGGGGACTTGGTTAAACAAACAGACATGCCTGCTCTCCTACAACTTGTACATGATATGAAAAATTGGATGATAGCATACGATCGAAAAGGAAATGTCCCTTCGCTTACTCCTGGGTCATCATCTTCTTCTTCACCACCTTTTAGGAATACCAATGAAAACAACTTTCAACCCAAAGCCATCATGTCTTGTAGTTGGTGTAACTTTTATGAGGAAATTCACAAGGAAAGTACTTGTGAGGTAAATAAGAGTGCCATAGATAAAATCTTTGGAAAAAATCCTGAAACCACCGTTGTTGTTCTAGATTGGGCAGAACCGGAATATGTCATGATCAGAAACACTAGGAATAAATCCTATGCTTCAAAAGGAAAATGTGATCCCCCTTGTACTTCTTCTAGTCCAAGCTCATATTCACAAGTTGTCATTGTATAGGCTACCAAGACTCCTGACAGTCAAGGGTTTCCTTCCCCTCTTCCAAATATAACATTCCCAACCAATTGGCGAATATCAAGGACGATGCTACACTTATGGACATGGTTTCCGTCCATGAACAACAAAAGCATATCAAAATTTTTGTGGAAGGAAAATCTTCCACCATAGCCAGAAGATTATGAAAGAAGATTATTCTATTGTAAATAAAGTAGGTGTAAATAATTTTAGACACCCTGTAAAAAAACCTCCATTTTTCATTTCTATAAAAATTATGGATAAAATAGCTCATTGTTTCCTAATTGACGGTGGTTTGGGCCTAAGTGTAATGTCAATTTTTTTTATGGAAGAGTTAGGATTATCATGTACTAATGAAAATTCTAGAAGCATGCTTTCATATAAAAGTCTACAACAATGGACTATTGGTGAAATAAAAGATGTGACTTTGGTTCTGTGCACACATCCTGAAATAAGGACAACCCTCAACATCCAGGTAATTGACATGCCAGTAAGTAACTATTCTATCATCTTAGGAAGATACTAGAAATCCTTGACAGGTGGATATCTTTCTCTTGACGAAACACACTTATCTGTTCCTCGGAATGGAAAGAATATCATAGTCCCGAGGGAAGGAAGAATCTCACCATACATGGAGAGTATTCCACAACCTAATGTAAATTATGTCGAGGAAGACTTGGGAGTGTAATCCATCTTTGCGGATGAGGGTGACATTGCCCTGGACAAAATTGACCTAGAGGATGGTATGTGGCACATGTACTTCGATGGCTCATGCTCCAACGAAGGTAATGGAGATGGAATTATCTTATACTCACTTGTAGGTAAAATTCCCAACTTTTCTTATAGGCTAGAATTTTATTGCATGAATAACGTTACCAAGTTTGAAGCATTATTGCTAGGCATTGAAAATGCTTATAATTTAGGTTGTCAACAACTTACAGTTTTTGGGGTCTCTGAACTTATTGTGAACCTTGTACGTAAAATATAATTTCCTACCAATAAGTTTATGAAACGCTACACCCAAACTGTTTGGATGCTTATGTTGAACTTATTATGATTTAACATCACTCATGTTAAAAGGGAACTTAATTCAATGGATGAAATGTTAGCTATATTTGCAACATCTCCTACTCGACAACTTTTGCCTCAAAGACCTGATTGTATTTTTCAATATTTATATCGTTCTCATATTCCTGACAATGTAGAGTCATGGAAGGTCTTCCCTAGAGATGAAGGAATTTGTTCTTTCATACAAAATGAACCATTTAATCCCAAGGAGATTATATCCATGGAAAACAAAAAAATTCTGAAAGGTTTGACTCCTCTAGAAAGTTCATTTTCATCGAGTGATGTAGGAAACAAAGAGACACATAAAGAAGAGGAGCCAAAAAGGAAAGTGGGTGAAACAATTTCCTTAAACTTTGGAACGACCGATTCCCTCAAGAATGTTAAGATAGGTTGCCAATGTATTGATGAAGAAAAGATGAAATTCACTAATTTACTTCGTGAGTTTCAAGATGTTTTTTCTTGGTCATATGAGGATATTCATGGTTTTGATCCTGCTCTCATACAACATGCCATTCCTATCAGGGAAGGGATAAAACCAGTTAGGCAAAAAAAAAATACCAATTAACTCTGCACTTGAAGCTACTATTAAGAAGGACTTGAAAAAACTTTTGAAAGATGGTATAATTTTCTCGGTTAAGTATTCAGAATGGGTTTCCAATTTGGTCCCCATTCGGAAAACAACTGGTCAGATCTGATTGTGCATTGATTTCTGTTAATTGAATAAAGAGAACATAAAATGCCATTTTCCTCTCCCTAACATGGAAATGATTTTGGATCATTTTGCAGGGTCACAAATGATGTCCTTACTTGATGGCTTCTCTGGTTACAATCAGATCAAGGTAAAAAGGACTGATAGGTACAAAACCACTTTCACTACACATTGGGGCACATTTTCTTATGAACGCATGCCTTTTGTATTATCTAATGCAGGTGCCACTTTCCAAAGAGATATGCAGATAGATTTTGATGATCTAATCAGTAGGATTATCCAGGTTTATCTCGATGACTTGAATGTTTATTAAAAAAATAGGTTGGATCATTTTGGTCATCTAAGAAAATTTCTCATGCGGTGCAAAAAGTTTGGTATTTCTTTAAATCCTTCTAAATCTATCTTTGGTGTTACCAAGGGAATGTTCCTTTGACATATTGTTTCTGATTCATAAATAAGCATAGATCCCAAAAGGATAGCTGCTATTTTGAGCCTTCCTGCCCCCGCTTCCAAAAAGGATGTTCAAGCCTTTATGGGCATTATCAACTTTGTCCGTAGATTTGGTCCTGATTTTTCTTTAATTTTCAAACCAATTCATAATCTTCTAAAGAAAGATATCTCCTTTTCTTGGAATGAAAACATCGAAAATTCTTTCATAAGGATTAAGAAAGAAATCTGTTTCACACTGGTTTTGGTGACACTGGACTTTGAGAAAGATTTGATCATATACACTAATGCCACTAAGGAAGCAGTTTCTTCTATTCTCTTACAATGTGATGACTAGAATAAAAAAAACCAGTATCTTACATAAGTAAAATCTTATCAGATGACGAATTCAAGTATTATTATATTGAAAAACATTCTTTTTCTCTGGTTAAACTGTGGAGAAATTCAGCCACTTTATTTTAGGCAAGCACACACAGGTAAAAGTCCTTTTACCTATTGTCAAGTTTTTTCTTTTGTAGACTTATCTTTCAGGAAATATTTCACATTGGCTTGCCAAGATTCAGGAGCATGATTTAACCATCATGACTTCAAAAACAATTAAGGGACAAGACTTATCCCTTCACGTGGCTCAACATGTTGAAGCAAGTGAGGAAATTGACGAACAAGATAATCATTTTTCAACACTATTTTACATTGAGAGTCAAACCATTCCCATAACTGAACATCCCTGGTATTAAAATATGGTGTATTACCTGCAATGTCATAAACGCCCAGATGATTTAGATACTCATCAAAGGAGAAGGCTTCGTCTTGAATATTCCAGATATATTATTTTAGGAGACTTTTTGTTTAGAAGATATATCAATGGAATATTAATTCGATGTGTAAATAATGAGAAATCACATAAATTGTTACAAGAAACTTATGGATTTTCAGATTTTTTTATTCATGTAGGTGGTCTCTTTTCCGCAAAAAAATATTCTTTTAAAATCATAAAAAAATGTTATTATTGGCCCTCAATTTTTCAAGATTCTTATAAATTTTCAAGATCTTGTAACAAGTGCCAAATATTCGTTGGGATAGAATGCTTTTCTTCCATTCCTTTGCAACCTATCCTCCCTGATTTTCCTTTTTCGAAATGGGGTCTGGACTTTATCGATATTATTAACCCTCCATCTTCAGTAGGGCAGGTTTTAATCTTGATAGCCACATATTATTTCACTAAATGGACTGAAGTTATCCCACTTAAACACTCACAATATGAACATGTTATTTCTTTCCTTGAAACTAATATCTTCTCCATATTTGGCATTCCTTTATAAATTATTATAAATGACGATCCCGCTTTCATTTTCGCTAAGCTAACTCAGTTTCTAGCTAAGATGGGAGTCAAGCATTTCACCTCATCAACTTATTACCCTCAAGGAAATGGGCAAGTTGAGTTTACTAACAAAAATCTGGTTAGAATCATCAAGAGGCTCATTGAAGATAGGTCATGTCAATGGCACACCCTCGTCACTTACGCCCTTTGGGAAGATCACACTACTACCAAGGAAATCACAGGTTGCACTCCCTTTCAGCTTGTTTATGGTCAAGAAGCTATTTTTCCTACTGAACTGAAACTTTATTCTCTATGGTTGATGTTATAGATCTAATAATTAAATTCTTCTAATGTCCCTCAAAGGATAAATGCATTGTTAGCTTGAGAGGAACAAAGAATGTTTTCCTTGGAAAACATAAAGAGACGACATCAAACCGTGAAGAATTTTTTCAAGAAAAGCATAAAAGTTGTCAGGTTTAGAGTAAATGAGAAAGTCTTTATTTGGGATTCATCCCATGCTGACAGAGGAAGACATTCAAAGTTTCAAAAATATGGTTGGGTCTTTTTAAAATTGCTTTTGTCTTGGGCGCAAATTACTATCTTCTAAAGGACTTGAAAGAGCGATTGTTTTCCTATAGTACCAACGGTTCCCAATTGAAACACTATGTGGAACCAATTTGAATGTTCAACAATACATGAAAGTCACTGTTGTATTATAGTTTTATGTTTCATTGCTTTGATTTTTCCTTGCTATTTTTGTTTTTTTGTTGTTTCATTTCCATTGTTTTTCTCTTATTGTTTTCCTTTTTGTTTATCAGAAATAAAATTTGGATCAATTTTTCCACAACGATGCTATTCTGTAAGTAATGTTGATCAATAAAAATCAAGCTACACAATTGTCATGATGTCCCCCTTGTAGACATCACTGAAATTGATCTCTTCTTCCAATACTTATGTTAGATAGATAACTGGATTTTCATTCCTACTTTCTTCTTTCCCTTTCTTTCCTCCACCCTGAGATTCAAGAAGAGCACGCCAAAAAATTTTCTCCTTTAAAAAATAAACACTTTCACTATGACCAATTGAATTTTATGCATACATGAACAAACCCCTCATATGTACACTTTCCATGAGATATTCCCAAAGTCCCAAATCATTTTTTCCCTTAAACTGCCTCACTTCCCCTGTTGCATAATCATTTTGGTAAATAATTCTTTGATCTACAGTTCAATTGGTCTACAAAATCAGACATTTTGAGTTCTTAATCTATTGGAAACATATTTCCCTGTGGAGTCGCCAGTTTGTTGATGATTGAAAACACAACGATGAATTCTACGCTCACAAATTATTGCAAAGATTTATTATTTATCGATATTAATAATATACTAGTAGGTGCGACTCCCTTGTTTTAGTCATGAAAATATGGATGGATAAGCAACACTTATATTTTTTTTGTTTATGTGATGGTAGTGACATAGTTCTCTATAGTTCATTTGCTTAGGATCATGTTTTAAAATGTTATGGTAATATTTGGTGGTTGGATGATTAAAACATGGAGTTGAGTGTTTTGGATGACCTCTCATAAAATATGATAATGCTTCCATTTTGAATGAAAGAATTATACTCCAAGTTTTAAGGTTGTGTATTGTTCCTGGAGAAGGTTGGGTGATCATGACCCTTTCTACTATGGTTATGCACATTTTTTGGGTTTCATAGTGGGTTTTGTTTCTAGCACATTGTCTTTTGAAGGAATTTGATATTGGCAAAGGGTGGCGCACTTTGAAAAAGTAATATGGAAATTTTTTTTTTTTGGGTTGATTAATGGTTTGAATGTAGAGCTATGGTAAGTTGGCTATTTTTATTGGCTCACACTAAAAATTGAATGAATATCTGAGTGGATAAGCGACGTGCAGTAAATGCACATCCCTCAAACTCCTCCTGAGTCCATCACCCTAGTCATTCTTACATTTTTTGGCTCTGATAGTTGTTGCTTCTCCGCCTTGCTTGGTCGTGGAGGAAGTATATAGTCTTGGTTTTTCTCCTTGCGTAGACTTTTACAGGTATGGGTTTTCTTACTCTTCCATTCATGAGAGTTTCTATGCCTTTGAATAAAATGTTGGATCTAGTTGCTCGTGGTCTATGTGATTTTCAAGATTTTATGATGTTTTGGAACTGTGGGTTATGGTTGCATCTTTGGTTATCTATGGTGGTCATTCTGGGACTGTTGGATCTTAAAGGTTGGTCACATGGTCCTTTTTGTGTGTAATCGTTCACATGGAATTGTTAAGTAAAGGTTGTAGTGAAGCAAACTTTTCCATAGTTTTGTTTTTGAGTTTATCCCCTCTGTTGAAGTTGGTTATCATAGTCTGCCTAAACTCTCAGCTTTTTGAATACCCCACCTATATCTTGACATTACTGGTCTCTATGACTAAGTTTTCCCACGCCATGTTTGACTTTGTGGTTTTTTTATGTGAACTATGATGGAAGGTTGGATCATTTCGTCCCTTCTCTTGGAAAAACCCTCAGTTGTTGGCTTGCTTGCTATGACCTCATCGTCACCATTGTGTGGAAAATGTTATATAGTATAAAGACAATGCTACCCAAAAGTTGAAGAAATCACTATTTGTACTTTTGGGTTGGGAATGGGTTTATATTTGGTCACTTGTTATGCAGTGTTGTTAAAAGGGGTTGGCTTCAATTGTTTCTCTTTTAGCAGTTGCAGTCTGTTGTTGGAGACCCATACAACCGAGAGAAATATTGCATGTTATTGCTCCTGTGATAAATTATGATAGGGCACCTACGTAATGAGTTGTTTCTTCCATTCATCTACCAAATTGATGCAGGAGCATCGCCTACATCAAGCGAGCCAGTGCAGAAGCAGAAGACAGTTGGACAAGCCAACACAATTTTTGAAAACACTTTGGAATTGTTGCGCGATCTTAAATGTAGCAATTAAGATGAAGCGCACTTGTATATTGTAAATGGACCTTGAGTGGATTGCTCTCATCCTTAGTAGCTAGATGACATTTAAAGTAGTTAATGCAGGTAGATAGAAATTTAATTCTAGATTAGATTGTTTGAGAGCGCAAGAGGGAAACGGGATATAGACACCCTCATTGTGCATTGTATCATTAGATTGGAGTTAGAAGCATTTGAGCAAGAGAAAGCAGAGAGCTGTGTAAGAAAACCCATGTACTGATATTTGAATTAATAGAAGAGTTGGCTCAAATTCATGGTTTTGTGTCTGTTCTCTGTGTATTGATTTTGATATGCTCATGAATGTTTGCTTCCAGTTATACATTTTCTTTTATATGCTTTGTATATGATTTCATGTTTAAATTGAAGTCTGAGAGGAAGGAGGAATGAGTTTCAATTGTTTCTCTATTTGAGCCAGAGGATTCCTGCAAGGAGTGCAGTGAAAGTGTCTGCAAAGAGTGCGTTGACAGAGGGTTCAGATAGAGATATCTTTTGTTCTCATTCATCCTAGAAGTGCAGTTGGACACAAGAGCCGTGCAAGGAGTGCGCAGGCCAAGTGAAGTTTCATGGTTGCGAATCTGAGCAAAGCATCTAGAGACTACTGTTGCAGGCGTGCGCAGAGTCGAAGACTTCAACACTTAGACGTGGTTGAAGGTTTTCCGCAAGGAGTGTGTGCAAGAGGTTTTCTTAAGGACTTGAAAGCCGTGGGGAAAGCTCAAGAAGGATAGGCCTTTGAGTTTGTTGAAGGACAGCGCAGACACGTTGTGCCTTGAAGGTCTGTAAGAAGCAGCACAAGTTTGCGTGCGTAGGTGGACGAGTTCCGCAGAGGAACACATAGTCATTTCACAGGTTTCACCAGGAGAAATGGACGGACGATATTCCTTGAGGGGAATTCACGAAATTTTGTGAGTCGTTAGATCTCACTGAGGTGTAGGGGAGATACGGCGAGGTATTCCCAAATTTCAAAGCTCAGGAGGGGCAGAGTCATTGATTCGAGCCATAAGGGGCCGTAGGATCTACACGTGAAATCGCATATTGATGCAGGAGCATCGCCAACTCAACAAGCGAGCCAACACATACAGCGGAGATCAGCTAGATAAACAAACCCAAACTTTTGAAAGTGCTTTGGGATTGTAGCGCAAGTCTTTAATGAATCCTTTATGAAGGAGCACCTTTTGTATATTGTATCAGACCTCGAGCCATACGCCCTTGTCTGAAGTAGATAGGAGGCATTTAATCTAGTTAATGTTGGTAGATAGTATTTTAAGTCTAGATTTGATAGTTTAGAGTTCGAAGAGGGAAAACGGATATAGACACCCTCATTGTGCATTGTAACATTATCAAGCATTTAGGAGAAGAGAAGAGCAAGTAGAGAATATTGTATGAAGAACACCCATGTACAGGCATTTGAATTAATAGAATGAAGCTTTGATTCAAGCACATGGTTCGTGTTGTTTTCTCTGTGTATTGATGTTATGCTCGTGGATGTTTGCTTTCTTGTTATGCATTTGCTTTGTATATGCTGTGCATGTGATTTCATGTTTCAAACTGAAGTCTGAAAGGGAGAGAGAATGAGGTTGAATTGTTTCTCTATCTGAGCCAGGAGATTCCTGCAAGGTGTGTAGTTGAATTCATCTGCAAGGAGTGCGTTGATGAAGGATCATTAGTTTAACTCTTGTTCTCATTCATCAAGAAGTGTAAGTGAGTTGTTGAAGCTGTGCAAGGAGTGCACAGGCTAAAGAAGAAGTCTCAGTTGTGAATCTGAACAAAGGGAATCAAAGACTGTTGCTGCAGGAGTTGTGCAGAGTCGAAGGGATTCAACACTTGAGAGTTGTTGAATGATTGCCGCAAGGAGTGCGTGCAAGTCCCTCTGAAAGAGTCAGAGTGGGAAAGATCAGGAGGTATAGAACCTTTGTGATATCATTGAAAAAGAGCACCGGGAGTTTGTGCCGTGAAAGGATTCAGACCAGAGTTGCCAGTGCATGCATAGAGATCTCTTTTTCCTAAGAGACTGTTGAAGTTGCAGAAAAGATCAGGAGGAATAGACCTTTGAACTCCTTGAAGGCTAAGTGCAGGGAAGTTGCTGTTGGAATTTGGAGGAAAGCGTCGCAGGTTGGCGAGCGAGAAAACGAGTCTCGTGGAGAGACATTGCTTATTTCGCAAAATCCTAAAGGGGAGAATGGATGGGAGAAATCTTTGGAAGAGATTTCACGAGGTTCCGAGAGCCGTTGGATCCCCCAGAGGTGCAAGGTAGTTATAGCCAAGATGTGGAGAGGATTCAAATCTCAGGAGGGGCAACACCATTGATCCAAGTCGGTCAGGGCCATTGGATTGTTTACAAGATCATCCATCGGGACCTCATGAAGAAAGGATCTTAAGTTTGGAAAGGAGAGTCACGAGATGGAGAGAACCGAGATCTTGACTACTCTGAGGATAGCGTGGGTCCACAGGAGTTGGCAAGTGGACAGGTGGCACCTTGCATCTCGGGAGCTCGGAAGTGGAAGGGCTCGAGGACTTGGCCACAGAAGTCATGAGGAAATGAGGTTGCGAGTCTCAGCACCTCGGACATCGGGAGTCGACGGAGAAGTTATTGACCTCATGAGAAGCGAAGTCGCGAAGAAGCGAGGTTGCGAGTTTCGGCACCTCGGACCTCGGAAGTTGACGGTGAAGTTATTCAACCTCGTGAGTATCAGAGTCGCGAGGGAGTGAGGTAGTGATAGCGCAAAAGTCCCGAGGGAAGTGTCGGGTGTGGAAGGGTCAAGTCACATGTGCACATCATAGTGTCGGTACCTCAGGTATCGAAGATTGTAGAACCAAAAGTTTGGTATCGCGAGTAGCGAAATCCCTCAGGGAAAAGTCAGCGAGTTGACTAACCATCAGGTCTCGGGGATCCAAGGTTGTAGTGCTCGACTATTTGGACTCGCGAAGTCATGAGTTCCGATCCTCCGAGAAGATTGAGGAAGAGGATCGTGCGACAAAGAGAATCTGTGGGTAGGAAGATTCTCGATAGGGAATTAGGAGAACCTTTTATTTCTTCAGGCCGAGAAGTGAGGAAGGTCCTATGTGAGCGGACGTGCCCTTGCGGGTGGCGCGTGCTGCGTCAGAGTGGTATCAGAGCGAGAAAATCTCTTTGCTTTCTGTAGCAGAGAAGAAGAGAAAATTTCACCATGCCATCGAGGAGAGAAAGACAATCATCTGATCCAGAGGATAGGGGAAACCAGAGAGGAAGAGGGAGACAAGCACAGAACCCAGAAATGGAAAGGCAGATCCGTGATCTCAGAGTGAGATTAGAAGATATGGAAACAACGCAGAGACGCATAGCCAATGCTAGAGATCTAAGTGCCTCCGAAGATGAAGTTGAAGTTGAACAACAAGGAGAAGTTGTAGCAGAAGATGCAGCCAATGAGCGATTAATCAAAGCTATCACCCAGATGAGTTAGAAGACAAAGATGGACATTCCAACCTATGAATGAAATCTGGATGCAGAAGAGCTGTTGGATTGGATCAGAGCTCTTGACACCTACTTCGATTATGAGGATATCGAAGAGGATAAGAAGGTCAGGCATGCTGTTACCAAATTGAAGGGACATGCAACATTATGGTGGGACGAGATTCAAGCAGATAGATGTTCCAAAGGCAAGCAAAAGATTAAAAGCTGGGATCGAATGATTGCGAAGATGAAGGCAAAGTTCATCCCAAGGGATTATCAAATCACACTGTTCAGGAGAATGCAGAACCTGGGACAGAAGTTGATGACAGTAAAGGAGTATACTGAAGAATTATACAAGCTCAATATCAGAGCAGGTCATCGGGAGAGCGATGATGAAAAAGTTTCCAGGTATATGAATGGCTTAAGATACAATATCTAGGATGAGATGAGTATGAAAACCATGAAAACAGTGGAGGATGCGTATCACATGGCGTTGAAGGCAGAAGAGAAGCTGAGCCGTAAGCTAGGACAGCGAGGCCAAGGCAGGAGCCAGCCAAAGGGTAAGTCAGTTGCCCAAGATAGGTTTCAAAAATGCAAGGATGACTGGAAGAAGCCTCAGATGAGAATAGAAAGAGGTGGGAGTTCACAACGAGGACAACACGCTAAACAACGAAGGCAACAGACAGAACATAGTGGAGGATACGCTGATAATAACACATTTCCTCGTACCAGAGGTAGAGGAAGAGGCAGAGGTGGAGTCATCACATGCTTCACATGTGGAAATAATGGACATAAGGTAGTTGACTGTTCATATAGGAAGAAGGATGGAGGAGAAGCTCACATCGCCGAGGCACAGAGGTGGGATGTTGAGGCAGAAGACGCAGAAGACAGAAGGTCGCTGATGATGCGTAATGTTCTCTTAACACCCGAGAAGGAGGTGGAGGACACAACTCAAAGAAACAGACTTTTCAGAACCACATGCAAGACCAAAGACAGGAAGTGAAAGGTTATAGTGGATAGTGGAAGTGCAGACAATCTCGTTTCAACCGAGATGGTGGAGAAACTAGAGCTGGAAACAACTGATCACCTAAGTCCATACAAAGTTTCATGGCTACAGAAGGGACATCAGGTAAATGTCACCAAACAGTGTTTAGTTGACATCAAGATAGGAGGATATAATGATAAAATACTCTGTGATGTTATTCCTATGGATGTATGTCATTTATTGCTAGGTAGACCATGGCAATATGACAGGAACGTAGTTCATGATGGGAAAATGAATATGTATACTTTAGAGAAGAATGGGAGAACACATATGCTACTTCCAATTAAAGAAAAAGAAGTAAAACCAGAACCGAGAAATACTGTACTTCTCATGACTGGGAAGGAACTTCTGGCAGAAGTAAAGAAGAAGGAAGATCCACAATTCTTTGTGGTCAGGAAACCAAGAATTGTCTTGACCAGCACAAGAGTGGATGACTTGCCGGAAGAAATTCAGGAACTGCTGGAAGAGTTCGCTGACATTGTGGTAGATGAATTACCTCATTCGTTTCCGCCGGTGAGGAGTGTGAGTCATCATATAGACCTGATACCAGGAGCCAGTTTGCCAAACAAGGCCGCATACAGGTTGACGCCACAGGAGAATGAAGAAGTTAAAAGGCAGGTACAGGAACTGTTGGATNGATCCACAATTCTTTGTGGTCAGGAAACCAAGAATTGTCTTGACCAGCACAAGAGTGGATGACTTGCCGGAAGAAATTCAGGAACTGCTGGAAGAGTTCGCTGACATTGTGGTAGATGAATTACCTCATTCGTTGCCACCGATGAGGAGTGTGAGTCATCATATAGACCTCATACCAGGAGCCAGTTTGCCAAACAAAGCTGCGTACAGGTTGACGCCGCAGGAAAATGAAGAAGTTAAGAGGCAGGTGCAGGAACTGTTAGATAAAGGACTGATCAGGGAAAGTTTAAGTCCGTGTGTCGTTCCAACGGTACTGAGTCCAAAGAAAGATGGAGGTTGGAGAATGTGCACTGATTCTAGAGCCATTAACAAGATAACCATCAGGTACAGGTTTCCATTGCCACGGATGGATGACTTGATGGACTGTCTAAGTGGAGCCAAATGTTTTTCAAAGGTTGATTTGAAAAGCGGATACCATTAGATTCACATGAGGGAAGGCGATGAGTGGAAGACAGCCTTCAAAACCAACGAAGGGTTGTATGAATGGCTAGTCATGCCGTTTGGCTTGATGAATGCACCGAGTACATTCATGAGGTTAATGAATGAAGTGCTGAAAGAATTCATTGCTAAGTTTGTCATTGTTTATCTGGATGACATATTGATTTTCAGTAAAACAAAAGAAGAACATCTGAAGCATTTAACTGCAGTAATAAAGAAGCTACAGCAAGAGAAGTTGTTGATCAACATGAGGAAATCTTCATTTATGAAGACATAACTCATTTACTTGGGGTTTGTCATATCGGAAAATGAATTAAAGATGGATCCAAGTAAAGTGGAGGTAATTAAAAATTGGCCATCACCGAGAAATGTTTTCGAGGTGAGAATTTTTCATGGACAGGATAGTTTCTACCGAAAATTCATCAGGAATTTCAGTGGAATTAGCGCAGCAATGATGGATACAGTCAAGAAAAGACATAAATCTTTTCATTGGACTGAAGAGGAAGAAAAGAGCTTCAATCTGTTGAAGCAGAAGATCACAGAACAACCGGTTTTGGTGTTGCCGGATTTTTCGAAAGTGTTCCAAGTAAAATGTGATGCAAGTGGCTTTGCCATAGGAGCGGTCTTGAACTAGGAGGACAGACCAATTGCATATTTCAGCGAGAAGCTGGATGAGGAAAAGTAAAGTACTCCACGTATGATAAAGAATTTTATGCTATCATATAGGCGTTGAAGAAATGGAGGCATTACTTGATCCCAAAAGAATTTGTTCTATATAGTGATAATCATGCATTACAGTTTGTGACTCAACAGGAGAAGTTGAATCAGAAACATGTTAAATGGGTAGAGTATATGCAGAATTTTACATTTGTAATTAAACACATTTCAGGTGATACAGATTTTGAAGAGGCATATGAGGCAGCTGAGAATCCAGTTCTCAGAGACAGAAGCCCATGGATAGATTACATGATCCAAAATGGACTGTTGTTTAGAGGAAATTAGTTATGCATTCCAAATTGCTCCATGAGGGAGAATCTGCTAAAAGAAAAGCACAGTGGCGGATTGGCAGGACACTTTGGCCATGACAAAACATTTACAAAGCTGAGCGAAGCATACTTTTGGCCGAGGATGCAAGCAGATGTCAAGAGATTTGTTGACAGATGTAGAATTTGCCAGCATTCAAAGTGCAGGAAGCAGAATGCGAGATTCTATCAATCATTACCCATACCTGAGAGGCCGTGGGAAGAAATCAGCATGGATTTTGTATTGGGATTACCGAGGATGCAAAGAGGACATGATTCGATCTTGGTGGTGGTTGACAGGTTTTCCAAAATGGCACATTTTATTCCATGCCATAAGACCAACGATGCGACTCATATCGCAAATTTGTTTTTCAGGGAGATCGTTAGACTTCACGGGTTACCCAGAAGCATAGTATCAGACAGGGATACGAAATTCATGGGACATTTCTGGAGGACACTCTGGAAGAAGATGGGAACTAACTTGATGTTTAGTTCAGCCTATCATCCTTAGACGGATGGGAAAATAGAGGTGGTAAATAGAAGTCTGGGAGACTTACTCAGAAGCTTGGTGACAGAGCACCACAGCAGTTGGGATAATGTGTTGCCACGGGCAGAGTTTTCTTACAACGATTCAGTGAATAGAAGCACAGGAAAAATTCCATTTGAGATTGTATATGGCAGGCAGCCAAGAGGAGTATCTGAACTGAGGGATTCAGAGTAGATAATGACAAAGAGTGCAAGCGCTGAGGAATTCGCAGAGGCGATGAAAGAACTTCACAGCAGGGTGAAGCAGTGATTGCTGGAATCAAACCAAGAATATAAGCACAGAGCGGATCAGCATCGGAGAAAACTTCAGTTCAAAGTTGGTGATCTAGTTCTGGCACATCTGAGAAAGGAAAGGTTCCCAAGGGGAACATACAACAAGCTGAAAATGAAGAAAATTGGGCCATGCAGAGTCCTAAAGAAATTGGGAGAAAACGCTTATGAAATTGATTTGCCAGATGAGATCGGAATATCTCCGACATTCAATGTCTCAAACTTATATCCATATAAGGCTGAGGAAGCAGGAGCTGGAAGTGATGAACAACCAGAAATCTAGTGGCAGAAGCAGATGCCGATTGCAGAAAAGCCACAGATGGAGCGTATACTTGATAAGAGGGTGAGCAAAAAGACCAGGCGGAAGCAATACTTTGAGTATCTGGTCAAATGGAAGAACCATCTAGTGGAATATGCCAGCTGGGAGACTGAAGAAGTGATACAAAAGCATGGACAGACTGTGCAGGAGCTCATGGACAGGAGCCCATGAAAGTTTTCAAGCCGAGGAGTATGATGCAGGAGCATCACCAACTCAGCAAGCGAGCCAACACATCCNTTTGTATATTGTATCAGACCTCGAGCCATACGCTCTTGTCTGAAGTAGATAGGAGGCATTTAATCTAGTTAATGCTGGTAGATAGGATTTTAAGTCTAGATTTGATAGTTTAGAGTTCGAAGAGGGAAAAAAGATATAGACACCCTCATTGTGCATTGTAACATTATCAAGCATTCATGAGAAGAGAAGAGAAAGTAGAGAACATTGTATGAAGAACACCCATGTACAGGCATTTGAATTAATAGAATGAAGCTTTGATTCAAGCACATGGTTCATGTTGTTTTCTTTGTGTATTGATGTTATGCTCGTGGATGTTTTCTTTCTTGTTATGCATTTGCTTTGTATATGTTGTGCATGTGATTTCATGTTTCAAACTGAAGTCTGAAAGGGAGAGAGAATGAGGTTGAATTGTTTCTCTATCTGAGCCAGGAGATTCCTGCAAGGTGTGCAGTTGAATTCATCTGCAAGGAGTGCGTTGATGAAGGCTCAGTAGTTTAACTCTTGTTCTCATTCATACAGAAGTGTAAGTGAGTTGTTGAATCCATGCAAGGAGTGCACAGGCTGAAGAAGAAGTCTCAGATGTGAATCTAAGAAAAGGAAATCAAAGACTGCTGCTGCAGGAGTTGCGCAGAGTCGAAGGGATTCAACACTTGAGAGTTGTTGAACGATTGCCGCAAGGAGTGTGTGCAAGTGCCTCTGAAAGAGTCAGAGTGGGAAAGCTCAGGAGGTATAGAACCTTCGTGATATCGTTGAAAAAGATCATCGGGAGTTTGTGTCGTGAAAGGATTCAGACCAGAGTTGCCAGTGCGTGCACAAAGATCTCTTTTTCCTAAGAGACTGTTGAATTTGCAGAAAATCTCAGGAGGAATAGACCTTTGAACTCCCTGAAGGCTAAGTGCAGGGAAGTTGCTGTTGGAATTCGGAGGAAAGCATCACAGGTTGGTGAGCGAGAAAACGAGTCTCATGGAGAGACACTGTTTATTTCATATAATCCTAAAGGGGAGAACGGACGGACAAAATCTTTGGAAGAGATTTCACGAGGTTCCGAGAGCCGTTGGATCCCCCAGAGGTGCAAGGTAGTTACAGCCAAGACATAGAGAGGATTCAAAGATCAGGAGGGGCAGCACCATTGATCCAAGTCGATCAGGGCCATTGAATTGTTCACGAGATCGTCCATCGGGACCTCATGAAGAAAGGGTCTTAAGTTTGGAAAGGAGAGTCGCGAGATAGCGAGAATCGAGATCTCGACTACTCCGAGGATAGCATGGGTCCACAGGAGTCGGCAAGTGGATAGGTGGCACCTCGCATCTCGGGAGCTTGGAAGTGGAAGGGCTCGAGGACTTGGCCATAGAAGTCATGAGGAAACGAGGTCGCGAGTCTCGGCACCTCGGACCTCGGGAGTCGACGGAGAAGTTATTGACCTCGTGAGAAGCGAAGTCGCGAAGAAGCGAGGTTGCGAGTTTTGGCACCTCGGACCTCAGAAGTTGACGGGGAAGTTATTCAACCTCGCAAGTATCAGAGTCGCAAGGGAGTGAGGTAGTGATAGCATGGAAGTCCCGAGGGAAGTGTCGAGTGTGGACGGGTCAAGTCACACATGGACATTGGAGTTTCGATACCTTGGGTATCAGAGATTGTAGAACCAAAAGTTTGGTATCGCGAGTAGCGAGGTCACGAGTAGCGAAATCCCTCAGGGAAAAGTCAGTGAGTTGACTAACCATCAGGTCTTGGGGATCTAAGGTTGTAGTGCTTGACTATTTGGACTCGCGAAGTCGCGAGTTTCGATCCTCCGAGAAGATTGAGGAAGAGGATCGCGCGACGAAGAGAATCTGTGGGTAGGAAGATTCCCGATAGGGAATTAGGAGAACCTTTGAGTTCTTTGGGCTGAGAAGTGAGGAAGGTCTTGTGTGAGCGGACGTGCCTATGCGGGTGGCGGGTGCTGCGTCACATATCGGGGTTTCGTGGATTGAAACTCCAAAACATTTGAACGGGAATCACAAAATTGCGATACGTGATATCCCGACAGGTACGAGAAGAGTGTGGGCCACAGGAGTCAGAGTGGAGGACAAGTGGCACAAGCTATCATAGTTTCATGGCGAGTAGACCCGAAAGAAATGCATTAGGATTCACGATATTGCGAACCTCGAATTTCCAATGAGGTGAGGTGCTGAATAGTCAACTCGCACGTGCGTCAGGGTTTCGGTGTGTCGGGACTCGGGAGTCGGAGAAATG
>JASDQU011376932.1:13770-24221 GCA_032191745.1 Picea mariana
TGAGAGCAGTGCTCGTTTCCACCCAACCATAGGCTAAGTGAGTCTGAATGGATTTACCACTAGCCACCCCCGAGCTAGACCACGATGCTTGAGACTCAATCTATGTCCGTCAGAAGTCAAGAATGAAGGTTACTCTCCTTCTTCTCTGCTCATCCATCACTCTCTGTATTTTTACAGAGTTCTTCTGATTTTTCCCTCTTGCGATCTCTGTCGTGTCTGCCCCCTTCCACACTTCTTTCCTGCCTTTTCTTTTCCAACGAGGTTGCATGTGGAACGAACTTCCTCGCGGTGGTCAGGTCTGAGGCGTCCACGGATGGGCAGTTCACCCCCATCCCTCATTAACTCATGAGAAGCCTCCTCACCTACCAACCTGGTGAGTAATTCATTTCGGGGCCAGTGAGCTGCTCTTGATCTTTGGGCCAGTGAAGACCAAATATGGTATTGGTTTTGGTGGAAGTTAACGCCACCATTCTAGGTGCGCCACCATTCTAGGTGCCTTCCACCACTTTTCATCATCCATCGTGGTCTCTTTTCAGTACATCCCCCTCCCAGCAGTCCTGCAACATATATTCATAACATTATTTACATTCGTCGACCTTTTATGCTAAGGTCCATTCAAATCACACACTCACATCTTTGAGGTTGCCATCGTTCTTGGCCAGTATAGTTATTTTTACAGACTGGGGGAAATAGGGTGTTACAACAACAGAGTGGAATTTTTTTTGCACGACGTTAAGAGGAGAAGGCATATTACTAAGGAATACATTGGACTCCTTGGTGTGGAATGGGGGCAATTCCTCGGGCATCATTTCTATCAAGAACATCTACAAAGCCCTCATAATTTCTCTAGACTTACCAGTTATTAGTGGATGGTTACAAAATCTTTGGAAATGGAAGATTCAACTAAAAATCAATTTTTTCCTATGGTTGGTTGCAAATCACAAAGTACTCACTTGGGACCCGCTACAGAAAAAAGGTTGGGAGGGCCCGAGGATTTTCCAACTTTGTAACTATAATTTTGAGGACATTGACCATATTCTCATCCACTGCTCTTTCTCAAAGGAGGTATGGAACCGCTTATACAATATCTATCAGTTAAAATTAAAGTGGAATGGTATCGATATCATGGAATTTTTTAATAGTTGGTCAACATATATTTCAACACCTCTCAGCTTGGCAACGATGGAGTGTTGGCACATTTGGCTAGAGAGGAACCAAACCATTTTTGAGGAGCGATCTCCCTCTCTTATTGTAGTGCTGCACATGATCTCTCGTTCTTACTCCTGGTAACCTTTATCACAAAAATTTAAACAAATCATAGCTTATAACATTTTGCAGTATGAGGGGTTCACTCTGGCTTGCTTTGATGGTGCAACCCTTTCAAATGGCGAGTGTTGCGGTGTGGGATGCATCATAACGTTTCAGTCATCAAAGTTAATTAAATGGTTCATAAATTGCAGAGCTGGTACTAATACAAAGGCAACGCTCATGGGATTGTGGGAAACACTCACTTTGGCTATTCATTGGTCAATTGAAAAACTTCAAGTCTTGGGCGACTCAGAGGTAATAATCGATTGGATAAATCAAAAGGGTCAGCTTCATGTGGTAAACATTGAAGGTTGGAAACTGAAAACAAAATAATTGGCTACTTCCTTTCAAGACATACTTTTTCAGCACATCTACACGAAACAAAACAAAGAGGCTGATATACTTTCAAAGAGGGCACTCACGGAACCTGAAGGAAAATTGTATTTTTTTATTTGGGAAAATGTGACCGAAAGTCATCACTCTAACCTTAACATTTTCGAACCATAAGCGAACTATGGGGTTGGGATTTATTGGGGAGCATCCGATTGAATTTAGTACTGTTGAAATCTCTTTTCTTCGTTTTCGTTTGTATCTTCTGGAATAGCTTCGACTGTTTTTTCTGATAATGAACGGGTATTAGATTGTAGAATCAAGACTGGTCTATATAGCTTGCCTAGAATCAATTTACTGTGTAAATGAAATTATACTTTAATATAATTTTGAGATAATTTTCTATTTGAAAAGAAAAGTGGTATCAGAGCACAAAGTTAAAGAATCTGAGAGTGAAGGAGGAAGAGAATTCGATCGTCATTGAATATCAGAGTAGGTTATCCAAGCACAAATTTAACGGATATGAGAGAGAAAAATAAAAAGTACCATCATTCAATATATCAAAGTTAGGTAGACCGCAATGAAAAGGCGAGTGCGATGCTCATGGTATAAGAATCGCCTTAGTAAATCGTTTGAAGAGGTGGACATTTCCTTTTATGGAATAAAAGGTTTAAAGGGGGTGGATGTGCCCTATTAAATAAAAGGTGAGGTGGATTGAGGTATGAGAGTACACCTTTTTATTTAAAGTAAGTGGAGGATGTATTAAATAAAAGGGTTGGGTGGATATATATATTTTATAAAAGATCTCTTTTATAAATGTATTCATATAGACTCTTTATAAATGTATTCATGTAGACTCTTTGTTTTCTGAGGTTTAACTTTGAATATAATATTATTCTTTCATTTTTAAAGGGTTAAAGGGTTAAGTGTAGTATAAGCTATGGTTTGGGGGGTTTTGTATGTTAATGGTGAAAGTGTTAAGTTTTAAGTTTGAGGTAGAAAAATTTCATGGTAAGAATAACTTTAACCTATGGAAGATCAAGATGTGGGATCTGATTGAACAATAAGGATTGCAAAAGGCATTGGCTGGCAAGATAAAAAACCAGCAACCGTGATAGTCGAGGATTGGGAAGATCTGGATGCAAGAGCCCTCGGTACTATTCATTTGTGTTTGATAGATGAAGTTTTTTTCTAACATCATTAGAGAGGAGACAAAAGTAGGATTGTGGAACAAACTGGAAAGTATCTACATGACAAATTTCTTGATGAATAGAATCTTCTTGAAGAGGGAGTTGTATATCTTACGGATGAAAAAAGGTACAAAAATTGTTGATCACTTAAATGTTTTCAATACTCTAATTTGTCAATTATCTAGTGTGGAAGTAAAATACGAAGATGAGGACAAGTAAATTATGCCACTGTGTTCGTTACCTAAGTCTTGGGATCATCTGGTTACAACTATGTGGTTTAGTGCAACATATACCATTGATTATGATATTGTTGTGGGAACTTTGTTATCTGAGGAGATGAGGAGAAGGTCCAGCAAGGAAACCTCAACAACAAAAGAAATGGTGGCCAAAGGTTGATCTATAGAAAGAGGGAAAGATAAAAAAGGTACATTATGGTCTAAGTCAAAAGACAATAAGGGTAAGGGAAAATGTTGGCTTTGTGGAAAATCTGGGCATTTGAAGAAGGATTGCTGGAAAAGACAACAAGCATCCAAAGAGGACTTCACAAAGGAAGAAAATTCAGTTGCAACAAGTTCAGCTTTTGGTATGGTTGATGATGTTTTATATGTCTATTCTGTCTCACCATTTGTGTTCACATAGAAATTGCAGGGTGGCGATGGTTGAGTCACCGTGAAATTAAAAAAAAAATGTATTTACCTTGGAGTTGTAAAAATTATTGATTGCATGTAAATGGACATACGTTAGACTTGGATAGACATGTGTACCCTTGGTTTATTAGGTCACATGTTATAAGTCTATACATATATTTAGGTATATTGAATATGTGGGGCGACATGTGTGTTGGGTTAACCTTGAATAGGTGAAATATTTAATGAATTAAATCTATTTTTTAGGTCAAAGAACGTGGTTTTTCTGGTCCATTTCTTTTGGGCAGCCCATGGTATTGTTTCCGTGGATTGCATATAATGAAGCCTATAAAAGATTTGGTGATCTCCATTGTAAATGGACAGGTCAGCGATGAATGCTTACTTGGAGGACTTGACCGGATTGGTTCAAGGGAATGTTCATGTTAACGTGGAGCACTAAGACTCCAATGTAGAGTCCCTAGAGGTGAGAAGTAAAAGTTCACTTGGGTTGGCTTGGCCAGATTTGGTCAAAGTTTTTCGAATAAAAAGTTCGAGGTGGAGCAATGTGTCTAGGTTAGAAAGGTGGGTTTGTGGAAATGATGATGTGTTTAGAGATTTGTAGTGAAATATATGATGAAGGTAGGTTCAGATCCATGGAGGTTGGAAATTATTGCAAGGAAGCTGGGATAGAAAGGGCATGCACATTAATGCCAAGTTGCAACAATAGTTGTGGGAAGAAGCAGTTGTGCTATATGGTAATTCGGTCACGATCGGTTGCAAAAGAATGAAAGATTCTGGAAGAGGTATGAACAAGTTATCTGGTGATCACTCAAATGTGAAATGATTTGGTTGTGATGCTTATGTTTTTATCATCATTCCAAGTAAGACCCAAATCAAACAGGTAGATCATTGATATGGTGATGATGTTAAGGGATGAAAAATGTGGGATCCTACTACCCACATAATCATTATGGACATGGATGTAGTGTTTGTTGAATCTCGTTTTATAAAATCAAACATAGTAAAAATATGAAAGGTTCAAAGCATGACTGGTAGCARAAGGGTATTGGAAGGTATTTATTTCTATGAAAKTTTCTCACCARTTGTTAAAADCTTGTTTCTATTCATGTTGTGTTATCATTAGTTGTGTTACTTGATATTGAGTTAGTACAACTAGATGTTAAAATTGTTTTACATGGATTCTTTTGGAAAAGGGGATGTATATGGAACAACTAGAACRGTTAGTTCAGGATCRCAACAGAAGTTTTGTTTACAAACTTAGGAATCATTGTATGGCCTGAAGCAAGGTAGGAAATGGTACAAGATGTTTGATTCCTTCATGGTGAACCAAATTTTACAAGAAGTGAGTATAACCATTTTGTTTATTCTATATTTATTATCTTGGCATTAAAGGTTATTCTTGTTGCAAGCACAAGAATGTATGAAATCAAGAGGTTGGACCAATTGGTTAGGACGTTTGATATGAATGATCTGGGAGCAAAAAATCAAATCTTGCGCATGGAAATAAATAGAGATAGGAGATATGGTAAGCTTGGTTATCACAATAGAAGTATGTGGTGAAGATAATCAGGAAACCTGGTAAAATCCCTTTGACTTTCCATTGTAAGTTTTCTTCGGGTTTATTTCCTAAATAATGAAGAAGAAAAGGGTTATATGTATCGAGTATCGTATGTCACTAGGAATTTTGATGATTGCAATGGAAATGGTCAGTATTCCACATGTAGTTGGTATTGTCAGTAGACACATGGAAAAACCAGGTGAAGAGCATAGAAATGGGTTCTTCAATATCTTAGAAGCACAAAAGCGCAAGTATCACCTATAGTGGTTGCAGTGATTTAGTCTGTGGTTATGATTCATGAGATTTGGACAAGAGGAGATCTACCTTAGGTTATGTCTTGAAAGAATGCAAGGATCTATTGGGTAAGTTTGGACAAGAACAGGATGAGGTGTTCTGTGGTGGTCAAAGTGTTATGCATTTGACTAACAGTTCAATGTATCAAAATGAGACAATGCATCATTTTATACGATAGGCTACTGATGGAGGTAGAATGCTCCATACTAGATGGATCGTGCATATTTGTTTATGTAACAATATTGTTAGAGAAGTGGTGGAGTTGTGATTGTGTTTTGCTTCTCTTGGCTTGTAGGAAAGGTAATGAATAAATTTGGGCATGATATACTAGTTAAGTTGTTTTCAAGGTGGAGATTGTTGAGAACATGCCAACTAATTTCCCATGTTGTTGCACGCAAATTAAATCAGCTAAAGATAGAATGTGCATGCATGCATACTACAATGAACATGTTGTGTAACTATGTGATCAATTTATGATCAGTTCATGTAATTGTGCTATATACACGAGCATACCCATAGAGGAATGATAAAAATACGGACCCATAGAAGAATGATAAAAATACAGATTATCATTACCCCGTAGTAAATCATTGAATTTCCACATAAATCATTGTGTCAATTGTGCCAAGGTCCAACTCGAATAACTGACTATAAATAAATTTCTAGAAAATGATGAAAATTTTGTGGAAGAACGTTAAACATGTAAGCGGGTAAGTCGTCCTTCCGAGAGAGTTTTATTTATGTTGTAATAGTCAAATGATTTTATATAAGTATGTTATATTAATAAGTATAATTTTATAGTTAATATTTTTAATAGTTATTGTATTATATATGTTTACCACATTATATTGTATATTCTTTAAATTTAAATTATAAACAATTTAATATATTTATATTTATTCAATAATATTATATAACTAAATGAATAAAAACATACTTAAATTATATATTTAACAGGAAATAATTTTATGTATGATTAAATAAAATATATTTTATTAAAAAATAATGAAAAAATAAATAGATATTAAATTAAAATATTTTTTGAAGTATTGATAATTCAATTAAATATATCAAATTTTTAATATTAATAAATTAAATTGAAAAAAGTAAGGGATTAATAAATATAGTCAATGGATATTAGTCATAATTTTTTTTTTTATTTTTTAGAAAAAATTATTTAAAGAAAAATATTTTGTAATTTAAATGGGGTCTTTTGATTAAGGTACGCAATGGATCTTCATGATTTTGATTTTATGGATAAGAGGTGACGTGAGGGGGAGTTTTAAAATAAAAAAATCATGCATATATAATTACTAAAGAGAAATAGAAAAATAGATATGAAAAAGTTTGAAGAAAGGTTTTAAAATAGAAAAATCAAAGAAGAAATTAAAAAAAAAGATATGGGAGAGTTTGAAGGAAAATGTTACATAAATGTTATAATACAATAAGAATCATAATGAAGAATTAAATTTATTCAAGAATTTTTAGAAATAAATTATGTAAATATTTTTGAAACATTTATTTTAAAAATATTTATACAATTTATTTTTAAAAAAATTTCAACAATTCATATTAATATTGATCTTTTTATTTAACAACAAAATATATAAATTTATTTATAAAACTAATGTAGATTTATATTAATTTGAGATTTATTAAGTTTTTTAAGAATCATTTTTTTTTAAATGTAAATTTTTTTATCATTTAAAATCATTTAAGTTGGTATATTGATTATGATCTTAAAACTTTTACAATTATAAATATTTAAAATAGAATTTTGATTATTGTGAAGTTATTTATATTGATATATATTCAATAAAATTGAGCACTCAAAATTTTTGCAAATGTAAATATTTAAAATATAATTTTGATTATTGTTAAAATATTTATATTTACATTGTAATTAATTACTGGTTTTATGTAAATATCATATTTATAATCTCATATAAGAGTGTTTATCTCTTATATATATATATAAAATTCACATATATAAAGATATAGTTTTTTTTAGATATCTTTATTTTATTACCATATTATTTTTATTATTTATTATAAATGTTATATTTATTTTTAAATAGATATATGATGCAAAAGTTATCCTACTTAACAACATCCTGATTATGTTGTATTGTAAATTTAGTTTTTTTTAAATAACAAAAAAAATTCTAATTTTAAAAAGGGTCATAAAAAAAAATATAATAATAATATAATCTTATAACAACAACTCTTACTTAAAAAAAAAACTTTTAAAATTAAAAAATTATCATCTCAATAAAATAAAACATAATTCCAAATATAAAATAATTTGTAT
This sequence comes from Picea mariana, assembly GCA_032191745.1. NCBI lineage: Eukaryota > Viridiplantae > Streptophyta > Pinopsida > Pinales > Pinaceae > Picea > Picea mariana. Next base: position 21,409 of record JASDQU011376932.1, read on the forward strand.
ATTAAATTAATATTTACACAAACTAATAAAACATAATTCCAAATATAAAATAATTTGTATATTAAATTAATATTTACACAAACTTGTGAAATCATACACATCACTAATTAATGAATGGTTGTCTTTCATTTTATTTAACAATTCTATATTACCGTATATTAACTATCTTATTTTACAGCGTGATGATAACATTTGCAATAGCAGCTTCTTTTCACTAAGTAATGCAGCACCAAGGTAATGTAATGAAAATTTAATGTATTTCAGGGTTCCATAAGAATATGGTAAAAAATCGTTGTTGATGAAAACCAATTGTATTTACGGCTCGAGGATAACATGTTAAATTTACTAAAATGTTAAAAACTTTTTTTTTTGGTATCATGCACAAGATAAAAATCAATGTTAACACTAATGCAATGACTTTTTCTTATGACGAAGCTAACAGAAAAAGCACATAAAAAAATAGATAGAGGAAAGATATATTGATTATAATGAAAAATATTGATACATGTAAAGTAAAATATTTTTACTAATTTATATATATATATATATATATAGAAATAAAAAATATATATATATTTTTTGTTTTTATGAATTTTATTATTGTTATGAGTTTTTTTAAAGATTTTTATTATTATATTAAGTTATTTTTTATTTTTTAATTATTATGATTTTTTTTTTATAATTTAATTTATTAATATGTTTTTATATAAAATTGATGGATGTAAAAGTGAATACACATTAGTGTACATATCATCCATTTTTAGACAATTGGATGCATAGGTGGTTTATGTTTTGTTGACAAACTTCCATGAATTCTAAGAGGTAGGTTGCAGGTTTGTGAAATATTGACAAAATACCAAGTGTGACCCATTAAGAGAGCCACATCCTCCTATGAATATTCCTAAACCCCCTACCTCATATCTTGGTATTTTAGAAAATATTCTTGACACCCAAACATCAATTGCCACTTTAAACCATTGTTGATTTCAACATAGAACATAAGGGAAAATTTTAGGGGCTAAATTTCATCCATGGGATAATTTTCCATGCTTTTCTCCAAAAAATGATTCTCCAATTTCCATTTTTCCTAAAATTGATTTGCCCAAATTATATAGAAAAATATTATTTTTCTCTAAAAATTGTCAAAATTTTCTATAATATATATAAAATCCTTGGAAGGTTGAACATTTTTATAAAAGTATCACCTAACATGTTATAGTTGGAATTTTAGGAATTAATAAGATTCACATAGGTTTTTACACTTTAACATAGGTATGGATCCTTTAAAAATTCCTTATAGCACATTCATCACTTTATCCTACTTGGAGGGGTGTTTTAATAATGTGTAACTAAACAATGGAGAGCTAGCGGTTAGGTCTTTAGGCCACACAACCATGTATAGTAAGGTGATGCCATCTAAACATTTAAAAATTCTAATCATAGTTCATGTGATTATCATCCATTCTCAATTTATTGTTGTACTTGTTATAGGTCAATGGAGGCTCATGTACATGAAAATTTCATATATGAAATTTGTATGAAATAATATTTATGAAATTTATTGATTATATATAATTACAAATGATAAGTATTCTATATTTTCGATTGTGAAATTTGTAATATTTAATTATTTGGCATGTGCATTTGCTATGATTTGATACTCTTGCATCACTTAGTAAGAATTAGTCACTTCCATYACTAATGTAATAGTTGTAGTGGCTTGTGATATGAGGACACCTCATACATGAGTATTGTAAAATTATATTTTTTTTATAATATTTTTTTTTTAAATATTAACTTTGATAACAATATTAGTTTTTTCAATGGAATAGAGAATTAATTTTGATGACATTATACTTTTGGTCCTAAAAAAAAATGTTGTGCCAATACTCTCACAATTGAACCACCTTTGACATTTATTAACAATAGTGTCGTTTCTAATAGTCAAAATAATAGCATCTCTAATTTGGTTTCAAAGTGGTAACAATACCACCCTTCCTTTTTTTTTTTTAGTGAACATCGATATGTGTTGAAATTTATGAGATTTTTTTGTCTTTATGTCATTATTAGAAATATGAAAATATGCGATAAAGAAAAAGGCAATCTTTAACCTTACATTACTAGTAACTAAACATGATTGTGTTTTGACTCTCAATGTAGTAGTAGATTTATAGTTGTATTTTTAAAAGGTATTTCCAAAGAAATCCATCTTAAACTAATAAAAAATTGTTATTCTTCATTTGTGCAATTAACAAAGGAAATATTTTCTTATACTAAAGGGTAGTACCTTTCACAAATATCACAAGCTTAATTTAATTAAGCTAAAAGTTTGAATTATATGTTCTAAATGGATTAAAAAAATAGMTTGAGACACATAGGTGGCATGAAAAAGATGAACAATATCATCCTTAATGGTGATTTTGGACATATTTTGTTTTTATGACCATCATGAATATATCAACAAATTTGTAAGTAAATTGATAAATTCAAGGAATTTAGGGGAATCTTTTTTAAATTCCTAAAAAAGAAACAAATAAAAAAGATATAACCATTGAGAAAAATACATATTTTGCAAACAAATAATTTAAACAAAATTTTGATGTATTAATTTTTTATTTTTTTTAAAAAGTTTTGTGGAATAAATACATGTAAAAAAAAGGTGTTTTTGAAATTTTTAAAATTTTGAAACTTATAATAATATTGGAAAATTGATTCATTTAGATAATAAAGGGAGTAATATTTCAATTGATTACTTAAAATATATTAAAAATCTTGATATTTATGTTTGGGAAAATCTAAATAAGTTTTTTTTT
>JASDQU011376934.1:4820-22738 GCA_032191745.1 Picea mariana
AATCATGGGCTATCAACATAGGTCCTTCCTTTTCAAAGTTTGGATCATTGGCCTATAGCCTTGGAATGGGCCCATGTCTGAAATCAAGGACCCAATCCTTTCAGATGCGAGAATTTCTAGTTATATCACTCGGAGTTCATGTCAAACCTAGAGCTATGTTGGTCATAACCAAGAGGCCTCCATGGTACCAAAATGTTACAGTTTCAATAACGGTTGAAACATATTCGTTGATGTTTAAGAAAATGGAATAAAGAAGTCTTTGGAAATATCGTTGAGGAGAAAAAAAAACTAGAACAAGAAATGGAAAAGATTCAGCTTCAAAGTATTCAAGGTACTTTCTCTGATGACCTTGCGAAGAGAGAGGCCAAGATTAAGGAGGAACTAGTTCAAAGAGTGAATTAGGAAGGGACCATATGGAAACAAAAATCTAGGATTCAATGGCTAAAAGAAAGGGATAAAAACACCAGGTTCTTTCACAACTCCCAAATTCAAAGGTGGGGCAGAAATCACATAGTGGAAATCAAATCACTAGACGGAAGCACTAAAGTAAAGAAGAAGGACATAGAGAATGAACTCCTTCATTATTTTCAAAACCTCCTCTTGGAACCTGAGGTCAACCGAGAAGAGGCTATCTCTAAAGTCACCTGAACTATTCCAAGGCTGGTCCAACCAGACAAATCACTAACTCTGCTTCGCTCGGTATCCCTTGAATAAGTGGAGGAGATTGTGAAAAGTATGGCCTCGGGGAAATACCCAGGCCCAGATGGATTCACAACAGATTTTTTCCAAGATGGTTGGTCGATTCTAAGCAATGACATCTAGGAGGTGGTCGAATAATCATGTTCTTCCAAAGGCAATCTTCAAGCTTTCAACGCTACCTTCCTTACTCTGATCTCAAAGATCAAAGGAGCAAGCTCTGCAGATAAGTTTTGTCTTATTTCTTTATGTAACGTCATTTATAAAATTATATCCAAGATGGTAGCCACTAGGCTTAAACCAATCCTCCTGCTAATTATCTCTCAGGAACAGGGAGGTTTTGTCGAAGGCAGACAAATTCTTGATGGCATCATAGTATCTCATGAAATGATACACTCCCTCAAAATATCCAAAAAAGCGAGTATGATGATGAAGTTGGACATGTCCAAAGCTTACGACAAGATGAACAGGGACTTCCTCAAAAAAATGCTCTTAGCTTTTGGTTTTGAAGAAGGATGGGTAACTTAGTTCATGAATCTGGTTACTTCGACTTTCTTCTCCATCTTGTTAAATGGATCCCCTACCAGAACTTTTAATGCTTCGAGAGGCCTGAGACATGGTGATCCCTTATCCCCCTTCCTATATATAATCTTGGCAGAAGGATTGGGCCGAAGCCTTTCACAAGCTAAGAGTGAAGGCTTGATCAAAGGGCTTCCCCTCATACAAGGGGAAGAGGCTCTGTCGCACCTTGAGTTTGTAGATGACTATCTTTTAACGGGATCCCCAACGGTCAAAGAAGTGAAGGGGCTTAAGTCAATTCTTTACCTCTTGAACTCAGCCTTGGGTACTATTATAAACCAAGTAAAATCCTAGCTCTTCTTTTTCAACACCCACCCCAGTGTTTAAACACATTTAGCCAACCTACTAGGATTTCAAATCTCGTCCCTCCTTGCTAAATATTTAGGAGCTCCCCTTCTTTCTAAAGCGTTCCACAACTCCTCCTCGAAGCTCCTCTTGGCTAAACTGGAAGAAAAACTATGAAGTTGGACCCACCGTTCTTTGTCCCTTGCAGGTCAATTCTTTCTCTTAAAGTCGGTCATCTCGACTCTCCCTGTTTATAAATTCTCTATCATAGTGGCCCCAGTGAAGATCCTTCAGCATATGAGGGCCATCCAAAGAAATTTTCTCTAGGGTGGGCCCTCTAAAGATCCTAAGTGGCCCTTGGTGGCCTGGTGGATCCTCTGTAGACCCAAATCTCATGAGGGGTTGGGTATCAGAGATCCCCTCTTGACTAGCTCCACATTGGCCGCCAAACTTTGGTGGCATTGGATTATTTCTCCTTCAACACTTTGGGCCAAATTCTAGAAAGTACAATCATCTCATCCCAACCCAAAGCTTAATTCGAGTAGACAAAATCCATCTAGGCTCAATGATTTGGAATAATGCTTGGTATAATCGATGGATGGTTTAGTCTCATTGTTTATGGGAAGTCCATAATGGAGTTATGGCCCTGTTTTGGGACGATGCTTGGGAACAACTTCCCATTTTGGGGGATGAAGATAAGTTTTGATCCCTAAGAACCACCCTTGATAGAGCAGGATGGGAAAGACTTCACCATATCTAGAAAAACCCGCCCCTCTCTGCAAATAACCTCATGCGTTCCTGGAAACCTCTAGAGGAATGGCCAATTCTTTAGACAAAAGAGACCAAGGAATCACTATCCAAAATTCTTCAAGAGAGACAAGTCGAGTCTAGATAAGGGGAAGATATCATCCAATGGGGATTTCAAGGAAATGGAGAATTCAATGTCAAAGCAGCCTACCAAATCTTGCAATACCCAAACCCTCTTCCCATCAAATCCATCTAGAGACAAATATGGTCTAAATCTCTCTAGCCCAAAATTTCAACCTTTTATGGTCGGTAGCTAACAAAAGAATCCTAACTTGGGATCGGCTCCTAAAAAAAGGGTTTTGTGGGCCTTCGAGGTGCAGTATATGCCACGAGTCTGAAGAAACCCAAGATCATCTCATGAGCAAATGTAATTTCACTATGCAATGATGGGACCATAAAGCCACCAACTTCCGGATAATAGACCTATAAAGAGACAATGTCATAGCTACTATAGAACTCTGGAAAGCTAACCCTTTCAACAATAACCTTCTTAACAGAGCCTGAGAAATTTTCTGAGGTTCCCTTATGTGGAATGTATGGAAAGAAAGGAACTGAGAAATTTTTAAATACAAATCCCTTACCAAAAATCAACTCTGGGAGCTTATCAGCAGAAATATGACCGAATCCATAGCAGCATCCCAGTGGACGGTTCAAGATCTTCAGGTTAAAGAACCTGAAATGACTATCTTCATCAATTGGAAGCTGGGTCCTTGCCTCAATCAGAAATCCCAGGTGAAAAAGATAAACAAAGACCATATTAGGGATTTCTGGAGACCCCCTTAACAAGGATTTATCAAGTTAAACTTTGATTGGGCTTCTAAAGGAAACCCAGGTCCAACAAGGGCAGATGGGGTCTTCAGAAACCACAAAGGAGAACCCCTCCTTTTCTTTTCGACCAACCTAGGAGTTACTTCGAACAACGCAGTCGAGTTGGAAGGACTCGGGAGAGGCATCAAAGTAGCAATAGATAGAGGATTTTTGGCCATGGAAGTCGAGGGTAATTCCCTTCTAGTCATCAAATGACTCCAATAACTCATGAACGGGTCCAAAGCAGAGAGGATCTCTCAAAACTGCCGCCTAAGATATGGATTTACAGTCATGGGATCCTTGGTCATGAACCTAAAAACCATCATCTATGAGCCTATCAAAAGGAAAGCTAACATGGTGGCCAACTGCATGGCCAACATAGGTGTCACAATGCATGAGAAGTTTCGAATCTGGTACCCAGGGGACCCACTGACAGGTGGAATAGAAGATCAGATCTACCACAGCTGCCAAGATGACATCACAAAGTGGAGGGTGGCCACAAAGCATACCAGTCAAGACACTTTGGAGCAAGGTCCCCATCATGAGGTATTCAAGGAGGACAGTTAGCCCGGATCTGTAGTGACATGTGCAGAGGTTGATAGGATGACCCTCCATGTAGCAGTCTTATACCCCGAGCCAGGAAGAGAAGAAAGGTTGCCTCTTGGAATCACTTGCATAAATGAGGAGGCATTTATAGCAAAGGACAACGATGACGGAGAGATTTTGGGCAAGGATGGACTGGCCTGTGGTTAACCCTCCATGACGAAGCGTACTAAAGAAGTTTGGACAAGCAGAGCTTGGTCGAAAGGGAAATTTTGTTATCACAGGTATAAGTGGCCACATGCCACAGGAAATCTTGGCAGCCCAGAGGAGAAGGGTCAAAGTCTAGTCACCCTCCCCTCCATCATAGATATGGTGAGAAATTTTACCAAGTATGAAACACAATTGATGAGAACCAGAGATGTAGTTTCAATGATGAGGCTCGCAACCATAAATACAAGACTCGTCGGAGCAGGAACTGACTATTCTCTCTCTACTACTATCTCTCGACCCTCCTTTGGATGACCCTAAGTCTGGTTATTAGAACTTGTCAAAGGAAAAACATGGCCCGTCCTTGGAACAAAATTCCAAACAGGGGTTACCTGGACGTCACGACCATGAAAGCTTCAACCTCAAGGGGCCACAGTAAACTCTCCAGAGAAAAAAAGGAAGCCCGTGTAGCAGAGGAACACTTTTAGGTGCATTGTGATATGGAAGAGATTCAGGCCGAGAACACTATTGAAGATAGAGTTCTGCCCAGAAGAAGGAAAACCACGGAGGATGAAATAATCCAAGATGCAGTGCGATGGGTGACCGACCCTGGTAACCCTCGGACCAAAGACATAAAGTATTTTAGAATGGTAGAAGCCTATTGGATGACTAAAGCACTGGTGGCCTAGGCGATCAATGAAACCCACCAACAGAACTCTGGGATTCTTTAGGCAATTCACATTTTGAAGGGGAAGTTTGAACTATTTTTTCATTCCCAACGTCGCATTAAGTTCAGGGTCAACAAGCCATAGCAAAGCCCATCCAACAAGGCGAAAGCAGCGAGAATCTCCTCCCGGATCTATTCTCATACCCATTCAAATAGAGTACGATGAGGACCAGACCTAGAAGAATTCAACTCTCCCTCAGCAAGAGAGCCAGTGTTAGCTGAAGCTGGAACCCAGAAGCCGTTCTAGACCAGAACAGACCCTGATCCAGAGGGAACCAAGTTCTTATTAGGGCTCTCCCAACCTATTGGTTTTGTTGTTTTTGTTTTTATTAGTTAGGATGTGTTTGAGGAAAGTTTGACATTGGCCCCTCCTTTTTGTTTTCAAGATATAGGCTAGGATTATTCTATACTCTCAGTCGAAAACTCTCTCGACGAAGGTGTCATATAGCCCTTTTGTGAACTCTGAAAGTATTTGAACATCTCTGGAAGTATTGTGACAAGATTTAGGGGTCTAGTTTCCCTTTGAGGCAGACCCCCTTGGCCACATATTTTTTAACATTATTTTTGTGATATAATATAAGTCCCTTGTTTTAGCTTAAAAAAAACATATTACATTGTCTCTCACAGAGCTTGTATATTTATACTTCTATATCTAGTTACCAGGCAATTGTAACTACTTAACTTCTTGGGTCAGTCGGTTAACTGATACCTCGACCAACTTATACTTGCAACTTCAACGGTCGATCGACTAGCTCTTAGTCAACCGTTGGGTCAAGTCGATAGAGTCGACTAGCCCCTACAACATCTCCCCCCTCCTCAATTCATTGCTCGTTCCAAGCAAGAGGGGAGTAAAACAAAATATTTGTTTACATTGAATGTTTACAAATAGAATTGATAGAAAGAGAGAGAGAAGGAAAGAAGATGAATATAGACAAAACATTCAGGTGCTTGATTAGGTGATGGTGCCACACTTGAATGTTATGTTGTGCCTAGATCTCAGCCACTGGTCGGTTCCACTGTGTCGTCAGTTCTACTTTCTTCATTGATTGTGAAGGCAATTTGAAAGATATTAGGAGCTATTTTTTTCATCTGTTGATTGAATTTGCACCATGCATTGATCGATTGTTGTGCTTCTAGGCTTAGTATCTTTATTTCGACGAGCAAGTTGACTTTCACTGCTATCTCTGTTGTCTGTACTGCGATCGATTCTAGGTCAATCAGTTGCTCTACCTCTTGGATTTTGTTTCTGGTATGATTTAGATGACTGATTTGGCTACCAGTTTCTAGTTGTTCCTTATGCCCCTTCTTTTTCCATTCCTATTCTTGTTCTGCAAGATGTGCCTCCATTGCTATTTCTTTTGTTGGTTGATTCATTAGGGCTTCTTTGATNATGTTGTTGATTGTTTCTTTTTGTATCCTGTATCTGCCATATGCACTTGCAAAGTGAGTCGACCATTCACTTACCACTGAGTTTAGAAATATGGCCTTCTTGGTGATACCATCCACTTTTTGTCGAAAACCTTTAAGGTTATTGTATTCTGCTACAATGATTGTGGATGTTTGTTCCTTAATTCTTTGAATATCGGTCGATGTTATGTTGTATTGTTGTCATGCCTCATCCTTTTCAGTTTGAAGTAGTGCTAATTGTTGTTGATTCTTTGTATTATCTTTAATCAGCCTTTCAATCAAGTCTTTGAATCCTGCCAAGGGTTCCTCTACTTCCAGCCTTTGATATGCTCCTAAATGTTTCTTGACCTCTTCTCTACATTCCTGCAATATTTTTCTTTGATTTTCTTCAAGTTTCGATACATGACCTCCTTCTTTTATGACTTTCTTCCATCGTTTTGCTTATTCTTTTGAGATTACTGTGTGTAAATCAAAGAGTTGGTTCTCCTATATGGAGGTCAACTCGAGGGTAGTTTCGATAGCTGAAACCCAATGGGATGTTTGGTCAGGTCATCTTAAATGTGATTGATCTTTTTTTCGTCGTCTTCCCTGGAGTCCTTGTCAAATTTCCATCCTTATCCTGGATTTTTAATGTTTGTTTTGCAAAGGACTAAGTCGACTGCTGCTAGATAGTTGTTTCTTTTTTTGGCTCCTTTTGTTGAGTTTCATGTGTTTTCAATGGGCGTTATTGCTCCTGTGTCGACCCTTGTTTTGTGTCTTGATATTTGTGTTTAGGTGGGCTCAAAAGCTGGATCTCTGGAAGTGTTTTCTCCATGTGTTGGTCTTCTGGGTTTTCCTCCCCTTCCTATAAGTTGACTTCTTGTTGGTCGGCCAACTGATCTTCAACTTCAACTAGGTGGACCGACTGCTCTGTTATTGACTTGACAAACTCATGTTGTTGTACTGACTCGACCGGGTGCATCGCCCAGAGTGGTATTTCTTTGACCGAATGTTACTGTTCTAGTTGGTCAATGACAATCTCCTCTTCGGTCAATTTAGGTGGTTAGTCGGACTCTGTTGCTTCTGAGGATTCAGGAATTATCAATTGTATTTTGTTTTTATTTTTTGGCCATTCTTCAACTATGACTATTGGCTCGTTTGGGGATGAGTCTCTTGTTAAGTCGATTGCTACATCGGTCATTCTTTTCTTTTCTGATATTTCCCTTGGCCTGAGTTCCCATTTTGTGCATGTGGATGTGATCCGTGTTGGGGTAACAATGGTGGTTGTTTCCTCCAAGATTTTCTGCTTTTTGGCTCTTCTTGTTTCCATTTGTTGAATTGTGATTTTGATTTGTTTTGCTTGCTGCTTTTGCACCGATGAACTAAAAATCTTCTTCATCGTGGCAGTCTCCTGTCGAGTCTGTCTTTCTATCTGCTTTATTTTTTTAGCAATTTTGCTTGTAATACTAAACGTTTTTTCTTGAATGACTAAGCCATTGAAATCAATGCCTTCATTTGAATGAAAAGTTTCTCTCCATATTTTCTGTGTTTTGATGGCTATTTCTCCAACTCCGAATGCCTTCTTGCCCTTTTCCTTTTTTGTTGGTTGCTTTCTTTTCCCCGGTGATAGATTTGTAGGGATGAATGTCAGGGCTTCCAAATCTTCAACAAAAGGGATTGTATACAATTTTGCTTCTCTTTCCTCCTCTTGTTCTCCATCAGTAAGAGGAAGGATCAAAGGCAATCTTAGTTGGTGTACTTTAGAAGGAATTTCTATCTCCTGGCATGTTTGTCTTTCTAGCTCTGTGAATAATTCTTCTGTTGTTGGTTGATAATGTAGCTCGTTTGGTTCTGGTGCCGACTCGACTCTGCACCAAAGCTTGGTGCAGTTTAGTTCTAGTTGAATGTGGCAGGGATTTGGCAGGGCCCTACATACTAGTTCCTCAACCCGCCACTTATGTGAATTATCTTTCAAATTTTCGACCCATAGTTGAAACATCTCTTGGGGTGCCATTGAACTATATGCACCTGCTTGTTCTATTGCAAAAAAATTATAGTTCTCCATTGTTGGGACTTTCTTGATTGTGAATTTCACCTCGCCAAATGGGCTACACTACTCCATTGCTATCCATATTAATAGCAAAGGGAACTTAATAGCCTTTCCAGATTCTTGGCACTCCTTATAATTGGTCTAGATGATGTCGTCTAGGTGCTCTGACCAGTTGAAAATTTATGCTTTCTGAAACACTCGAGCTATTGATTCTATCATCGTAATTTTAACATTCAACGCCCGACCAACTCATGTAAAGCACAAGGATACAATTATAATAGTCCATCTTGCTTGTAGGTTGATGATTTTATTAATGACTATCCCCTTAGAGTTTTTAGTTGTTGTCGACCCCATTAAAAACTGCATCCAATCATTAGTATTTGATGTTTTCAGCACTGCAACTCCCATGTTCAGAATGTCGATAATTTGGTAAATAAGACCGCATGTTATTGCTATGGGTTTGTCAAGCCAAATGTAGCCCTAATGAAAACGAATGACAATAAATTGTGTTGCTTCTTTCTTCCATTTCCCTAATTCGATGACTTGTGGTGCTCCCAACATAAGTTAGGTTCCATCTTTTGCTAGGAACTCAGTTTAGGCTTCCAGCAGCCATTCTCCATCCCCCATTCTATAAAATTCTGCCATTGCTTACTCCATCCCAACTCCTCTAGTCGTGCATGCCTTATGTTCTGTATCTGAATTTGCAGCGGTTTCACTGTTTTTCTGTCGAATATTTGTCTTGGTCTCGACCCTTCCATTGCCTCCCTGACTTGTCCTCCCATTCTCAACATTTCTATATCCAAATCGGTGGTATTCAACAAGTCAGGAGAGGTTGCAGATTCGTCGAGTTGGGCAATTGGCTCTATACTCGACTGCGGCGGAGAAAATAATAATGAGGTGAATTCATATGCATCCTCCAAATTTATAGGTGCTAGATTAAAGTTCATATTAAATGCATCCAATTGTTCCCTAGATTCATGCACCTATGTCATGAATACTAGAGATATGGCCGACTCATGTGAGTGGACGTCTAGGATATTGCTTAGTTGGCATTCTTGTGGGTGTTGTCAATCATTAAATTGAGCACTCTGTAATTGGTTATCGTACGTGTCAGGCAGCTGACAGTTGTATTGGTCATTGCGCAACGATCTTCTTTATCACATCGGTTATTAATGTTATTGTTATTCTTTTCTATCCTTTCCCGTCGCAACTTAAATGCGTCAACTTTTCTGGAGTCAATTTTTTTATGGTTGGTATTCCCTTTCGTTTGGTCGACTAAGTCTCCTCTCTTGATATGCGGTCAATATATGGATCAACTGTCTGTTTCTCTTGAGTCATCGGGTTTGTTCTTATCATATCTAATTAGTCAATGTTCTTGATGGATAACCTGCTCCTCCATTTTGTTGTGCTTACTCCCGCTTGTATGATAACCACGCTCACTTGAACTACGCTCATTTGAACCACACTCACTTTAACATCGTTCTCCTGACTGGGATCTATCTCGATCACTTGATTGCCTTTTCAAGAGTATTTGTCTTAAGTTGAGAGATGGGGTGGTGTGTTGATAATGTCTTCTTCTGCTTTTTATATGGATCAACTAGGGGATTTTTCTCTCTCCATTCTACATTTTGTTGCTTTACTTTGAGGTTTTGAGATCCTTTTAATACTTAACTTTTCTTCCGTCAGTTTTTTACACATGTATCGCTATACCCAAGTTTTGTAACTGAATTTGGTTTATTATAATACAAACATGATTTATTTTCTTAATGATGTGATTAGTCTATGTTTTTCTAATTTCGACCAGACTGTTCCATCTTTGGTCGATCCCTGTTGGCATCTTTTCCTACTAATTTTTTGCCAACATGGCTTGTTACCTTCTATGTATAGTACTTTTTTAAGAGGGTTTCATTAATTACTTTCTTGAATGGATGTCCGTACAAGGTTCGAAGTTGGACCACTCCTGTCGGTCGAATGTCTTCAATAACATAAGGCCCAAGCCATGTTGTTTCTAGATTTCTCAGTTTTCCTTTTACTCGGATGTCATATAACAAGACCAGGTCTCCATTTTTTATGTCCTTCTTCTTTAAGTGGCAGTCATTCCATGCTTTATGTTGTTGTTTTTTCACTTCCTAATGATGCATTGCAATTACTCTTTCTTCTTCTAGTTTATTTAATTGATACAGTTGGTCATTTATGCCTTTTTCCTGGTTGAATTTAGACACAACTGCTATCCTGTCGGAGTTGGACCGAAAAAGTAAAGGAATAACGACTTCTTTCCCATAGACTAAATTGAAGGGAGCATGTCTAGTTGATCGTTTGTAAGAAGATCTATACGCCCATAAGATTGTGAGAATTTTATCATCCCAATCGTTTTTGTCGACACCACAGATTTTTGTGAGTCCTTTATGCAGTGTTTTATTGAATTCCTCGACAACCCCATTTGTTTGGGGGTGATATGTTGTTGTTCGTCTATGGTCGATCAAAAAATTCTTTAGCAGGACCTGGATTGTTTCATTTACGAAATGAGTTCCTTGGTCGTTGATTAGTGTAAGTGGACATCCAAACCTTGTGATTATGTTCTCCTAGATTAAATTTGTCGCACCTTCTTTGGTACATGATTCGACTGGTTCAACTTTTGCCCATTTGGTTACATATTCTACTGCAGTGATAATATATTTGGCGTTGATTCTTTTTTCTCTTTGAGGGAAAGGTCCAACAAAATCGACTACCCAGATTTCAAATGATCGATTAGAGTTTACTAATGTTAGTGGCATCTCATTCTTCCATGGAGATCGATCGAGCCTTTTACAACTATCACACTTTTTAACTTGCTTCTAACAGTCCTTATGTAAGGTTGACCACCACAAACCCACCTGAAGTATTTTCTGGGTTGTCGTTTTAGCCTGGAAGTGGCCCCCAATTGTTCCTGCGTGAGATTCGTTGATAATGCTTTCTCTACTATGTTCGATAGCACATCTCCTTAGGATATCATCTGGTCCCATTTTGTACATATATCCATTTATAATGGTGAATGGTGTTGCTTTTAGGGCTAGCACCTTCTTTTTACTTGTTGGGAGATCATCTGGAGCCTTTCCTTCTTCCAAAATGTTTGTTATCTCCTTCAGATCTTTTGGGTCAACTTTGATTCAAAATAGATGTGCATCTGGAAGGTCGTCATCTATGCATGTTGGATCCTCTCCCGTTTCAAGTCAGGATAAATGGTCGGGTCAGACATTCATTTTCTTAGGTCGAATGATTATGTCAAAAAAAAATTCCTGGAATAATAGCAGCCATCAACAGATCTTTCCTTGGTGGACCAATTTATTAACTAAATACTTTAATGCCTGATGATCTATAAAGAATGTGAAAGGATTGGAAAGTAAGTAATGTCAAAACTTTTGTAGTGCAAATATCATTGAGAAAACTTCCCTTTCTGTGGTCGAATAGTTTATTTCTTCTTTGTTCAATTTTCGACTGGCGTACGCATTTGGGTGATTGAATGTGTCATCGTATGGTTGTGTTAGAACTGATCTAACAACAACGTTCGAGGCATCGACATGGATGTGAAACGTTCTCTACAAGTAAATTTTTTTTAATATAGGGGATTCAACTAGTTTTTTCTTTAAGAATTCAAATTATTCATGGCAGTCTTTACTCCATATGAACTTGATTTCTTTTCTAAGCACCTCATCCATTGGGAATGTGATATCTAAATATTGGCATATATATTTTCTGTAGTATCTCGTGTGTCCCATAAAGATTTTAATTTGTTTCTGATTTGCAGGTGGCTTCAAGTCGAGGATGATCTTGATCTTTGCCATGTTGATTTTTACTCTGTCTTTGCATACCACATGTCCTAATAGAATGCCAATTGGTGTGGCAAAAATGCACTTCTTAATGTTAAGGGCTAGCTAGATTTGTATGGATCGTTCAAGCATTAGTCAAAGCCATTATATATGGTTTTTAAATTAGTTGTATATTGTTCAATCATCGAAGTAAACAACCATTGTTATATATATATATATATAATGCTTTGACCAGTATTCTTGAGAAAACAGTTGGGGCATTCTTTAGTCTAAATGACATAACTCTATAGGCAAAAGAGCCAAATTCTGAGACGAATGTTGTCTTTGGTTGTTCATCTTTGGCTATTGGCACCTGATTATATCCAGAGAACCCATCTGTAAATGAATAATATTCGTGGTCCGTGACTTCATTAATTATTTCACCAATGAAGGGGGTGGGGAACGATTCTGTCACGGTCAATTTATTAATCCCTCTGGAATCAACACAAATTCCTAGTTTCTTGGGGTTGTGCTTTTTCAGTTGTACTACCATAGGAATTTCCCATTCTGCTTTGTCAATTGGGTAGATGATGCATGTTGCTAGCATTCCCTCAATTTATTTTTGGACAATGGGCTTATATTTGTGGGCTAACTTGTATGGACATTTTTTAATCGGCTTTAAGTTTGATCTTCATTTGTCCCATTTCTACTAAAAGTCCTTTTAAATATTTGTAGTCCCAGGAAAAGACATCTTGATATTCTTTTGGTTGATCTACTATGTCGACTGTCTATTTTTCTGATCAATAGTCACCTACTCATACCATTTTTGGTCGATCATCCTTTAATATGTTTAATTCTTTAGTCTTGATTTTAGCGTTCATCCACTTTGGTTGTTTTTCTTCACCGAGGTAACGTTCCCTTTCTTCAATTCTGGTAAATCTTTCCAGAAATTCGGGCTATTCATGATCTTCCTTTTCTTCCTTAAATATGTTTAGTATTGATTTTACATTGTTTTATAGCGTCAGATGATCCTTTTTCCATCTAAAGCTCTGGCCTGCACAACTTCTATTCCCCTTTTCAATTCTTTGAGCTATCGTAATTCCCTTATTTTCTATTTAAATGAAGTTGCAAGTCGATGTCGATCCGAGGTCAACCGTCATTTTCCATTTTTCTCTTTGTGTAGCTGGAGTCATTTTTTCAAGGAAACTTTTAATCCAATGTTCTATTTCTCTTAGATGTTCCTCTTTGGGGTTGAATTTGAAGTCTTCGCTAAAGTTTTCTTTGATGTCAGGCCAATTTAGTGTATGGCCACAAGCTTCTTCAATCTTGTACCATTTACTTGGTATTTCTTCTAACGTGCTTGGAAACATATGGGTCCATACCCTGTTACACGTCAAAATTCCTCACTTCGATAACGTCACATTCTCATTTTGGCAAGTGTCACACTTTTGTCACAAGTGTCGTAAATGTCACATTTTCATTCTGCATATGTCGCATTACGAACGACACCATGGAAACACTTGATACATCCTCTAGAACATGTTGGAAGGGGAAACCACATCATTTGACAAACTAAGCAAATTGTTTTGCCTTGAGAAATGGTCATCTTAATGAACTTTTGGAAGATCAACACTTCCATGTCCATCTAGCAGGTAGTGTTGCAGTGCTCTATTTCCAGTTATGAGGGAGCATCGATTGGTTGAGAGAATCATGGGAAGAAATCCCCCTTATCTCTAAAGACAACTAGAGATGATCCAAGTTGGTTTGGCTCGAATCCAAGATTTAGGTTGCATTTAAGGGAGATGCCACAATTAATGGAGTCATATCCACAACTTATTCCAAATATAACTAAGGTGGTTGAGCCTCTCAAATCCTATAAAAGGCGACATTCTCATGGTGAAGAGAGGATAATAATCAACAAAAAGTATTGTCATTCTGATCATGGATCTTTCAATCGAGGGGTTGGAAAAAGAGGACTTGGAGAGGTTGTTTCAACTGCATCTATAGATTATAACTGCCTTGTAATGTTCTCATTAATATATTCTTGGCCTATTTCCTTCAAGTTTGTGTATTGTTGCATATACATGCCTATTATTGATAAATTTAGTTTAAACTAATCTTGGTAGAGTAGGAAGTCTGTGTTTTCTTCCTTGTCTATTGGATTGCAAATATCATTAAGGAGCTTGAAGATCAAGTTCAACCTAGATTAAGCGAGGACAAGTTTCAGAAAAAGGTACATCATACTTTCTTCCTCTTTTCCCTTTGACTATTTTAACTACATTTAAAGGAATATTAGTGTCCAATGTTACCATCTTTCTGTCTTGGTAGTAGGGGTCTAGAATCCAAGAGGATATTCACATGTCCGCAGGGGAATTTTCCTACAACATACAGTTTCATCTCTGTATCCGATCTGCGCCACTCCTTCTCACAATTGTGAATATGTTCAACTCGATCATACCTGATTTTAAAAGTGGGAATGTTAGTAGCTTTGGTTAGTTTCTTTTCCCCGAAGTGTTCTATGAAGTATGTTGATACAGTTGTCCATGTTTGAAGTCTGGAGGAATGTGTTTCCCACCATCTTGTAGCCTGACATGTGAAGGTTTCTGCTAGGCTTTTAGTCCTTCCTTGTTACCCAATAGATTTTGAAAACTCTTCGACATGTGTTGAAGGTGGATTTTGTTGACTATAACATAAAGGCTTGCTTGTTCTATTGTCGGTCGGAATGAGGCTGGGATTATGTCGATGTTTCTTTTATTACACTATAAGTATTGTTTGGATCAAAAAGCATGTCCTTGGATGTTTTCTGGGAATAACTTCAATGGACCAACAATCTTTTGCATGTGCTTCATAGTTCTCTAATTTCCAATTATACAAGGCTGAGTCTGAATTATGCCCGACTGACATAGGAGATTCTCTAAAAATTTCTCCTTGTGCATTCAATTGAACATAATCTTTTTGCTCGTTGACTATTTGATAAAGGCACCGAGCTTCTTGATCCTCATCCCATGATTCGGTCTAAGGTTTTCATTCTTTTGGGTCCAAAGGAATGATTATTTTTCATTGGCTTCCTTTTAATTTGATTTTATCTCTTTCAAGTGAGATAATCGCTTTCATTTTTCTACCATATGGCCGACCAACAAGTGCTACGTATGTTGGCATCCCCTCGAATAGGTCGATTACCTCAAACTGAACTTGAGTCGGTATACCCATAATTTGAGTTTCGACATTTCTAAGTATATCGATGGGCTCTATCAGTTTTTGATCTGCCATCTTGGGGTAATTCAAATTTGGTGCTAATGCGGGTTGGACCATTCTTATCCATGTTTCTTGAGGTAGGATATTGACTTGAGATCCGAAATCAACAACTACTTGTTTGATTAGTACTTCATTGATTTCCAGATCGACTCGTGGGTCATAATATTTATGCTGACAAGAGAGATGTCTGACATCCTTGGAAGGTCTTTTCCCTTCTTTATATGCTCTTAATATGTTGAGCAAATCTAACAATTGACCGATTGATTGTTTTTCCTTTAATAACTATAGGAATTCTTGTATAGTATCATCATTTTGTCTTCCTTTATTTTGTTGGTCTTGGTTAGAATTCTTGAAGAATCTAATGGTTTCCCTCATGATTTGTTCTTCTTTATATGGATTTGGGAGGAGGCCAACCTTCCCTCTCAGCTGGTCTTATGAAGGGGTATTGATAATATCTCTCCCAACGCCAGACCTTATGATGATATTTAAGTTTTTTGAGTTGAATATTTCTTCTTTTGATAGAAGATTGATGTTTTTTCTAGTCATAATCTTGTCGAGTACTATTGGACAATATTCAAGTGAATGGTCGTCAACGCTACATATATTACAAAATTTAGGTCGATCCTAAATTTTATTGGACAGTTTGGGCTAATATGGTCGTCCTTCCTGCAATTGTAACAGTAGGGTCAACCCCAACAAAGACCACGGTCGCCACGTCCTCATCCTCGATCGTAGTAATCATTTCTTCGACTGTAATTATTAGTTTGGTCAGTAGCTTATATATGATACAACGTTTGTACATTGGCTCGATTTCTTGCATTTAAATAACATTATGATGTTCTGTGACTATCAGTTTCACATATATGAAACCACTTAGTGTTCTTTACGTTGTGTGGGAAATCCTGCAAATCATGGTCAGTTAATGCTTCACACATATTACAATATGTTTGAACTTGTACTCTGTGAAAATTTGGTGTTACTAGCAGATGATCGGTGAGGCTATAAGTATCCTTTGTATGTCCTTCTTCACAACATGTAGTACACCATAATTCATTTCTTCTTATGGATAGATTTTTTACGCTTTGTTGTAAATGCTCTATTTTTTCTTCCACGAGGAGGTTGACGGGCCGTCATCGTTCGACTCAATGTGTTGTGATTTTTGTAATGCATCTTCACAGGTAGTTATTTCGTATAGGCGTAAAAGTGAACAGATTCATTGTATAAGACCAACTACGTACCATTGTACTAACAAACTCTGATCGATCGTGGTTGGTATTTGGATCAAAATATCTTTGAATCTTTTGTCATATTCTCGGACCAAATTGTCTGGTATTTGTTTTATTTCTTTCAATTTTTGAGCAGCCAAGTGTGTGACATATTGAACTTTGAAGAATGTTACGAAACTATTTTTTATTTCTGATTTTGAGCGATTCTTATTTTTTGTGTAATTCATAAACCATGTTAAAGCACGATGTCAAAGGGAAACACCAAATTGTTCCATCTGCTTATCTTCGTCTGCGACGTACGCAACATCCCATAATTTATCACACACAAACCAATGTCTTATTAGGTACTCATCCCCCTCATAGGTGGGGATGTGATTAAATCCCATTTTTTATTTTCTTTTTAGGAATAATCATTTTTTGTGGTGTTTGGGTTACCACACTTTTCAACTGAGTTGTCGAGTCTTCAATCAGTTTTTCTTCCATCGCCTCTTTTGTGGGCCAGTCTTCTACATGATGATATTCAAGAAATAACCGCTTCTTGTTGACTATGGAAAGTATTTCTTCAGTCTTAGAAATTTGGTCTTTGTACTCGACTAAACGTTGCTCCAATGGTTGTGTCGGTTCACAACTCCGATTTATTAAATTACTTTCTTCTCTTGATACTAGATTTGGCAGGGGGGGCGAGTCAATGAGATCCTTGATTTGGATGAGCATGTTGTCTGCTTCATTTTTTCCTGGCTCAATGATGAGGGTGTCTCGTAGATTTCCATGCTCGTCAGTTCTATACCATAATCTTGCGGATTGGTCATCGATCTGAAGTCTTTGCTGGAGGAACTCTTTTATTTGTGGGCTAGTTTTCAGAATGGGGGAAGAGTGTATCACTGGTTTTGATTCTTCGTAATCCATGCTTTCAGGTTGGTCTTCCAGTTGATAGGAATTCATTCTAGCTTTGATCAACTGTGAAACACTTCTTCCATCAGGGGTTGTCGCGACTATTGTTATTTCCATCTCTAGTCGATTTATTTTAGACTCATATTGCTCACGCGCTCTATCAGGCTGACCCTCCTTGATCATTTTTCTATTTGACTTCTGAATATACCACATGTTACAAAGATATTCTCTTTTCTTTTTACTTTTATCCCGTTCCAATATCTGGATGGCAGTAGCTTTCTTATGTGCTTGTTTTCCTCTCGATGACATTTATACTTCATTAATCGCAACTCCTGGTATGATTTTCTTGTGACATCTCACAACTTCAACCGACCCCCCATCACCGAACAGACTTACTCAAATTCAGTGTAATGTCCCTTTCCAAATAAGAGCTCTAGAGAGGAGGCTTAATGGTCTAAACTGCCCCGTTAGACTATAGCTAGGGTCAGAAAGGGGTAAACAGGGTCACTAGAGGTCACTTCAGTCACCGATGTTATATTCGGAAAGTGGCATTGAGTTAAAAAGGGTAAAAAGCGCTTTTAAGTTGGTATGAGCTAAAAATAGAAGTCAATAGTGAATCAGGGTTTCAACAGTGATTTAGGGTTTTGGAAAGCTATAAAGGAAAGGTCAGCAAC
>JASDQU011376936.1:570-24218 GCA_032191745.1 Picea mariana
ACCCAAAATTAATTGATCTTCCTCAAAAATATATGTGCTTAAAAGTTCAAATTAAATTATTAAAAATATATATTATAATATTTTTTATTTTCTAAAATTACTCATTAAAATTTTTAAATAAAAAAAAACTTGTACTTAAAATTTTACAAAATAATAATTGTGCCCTTGAATCTTAGTGCCTCAAATTGAAAGATGACCCTCTCAAATTGGATGATTATAATAATTAGGTGATATTCCACAAAAATATATGTGAGTAAAAGTTTAGATTAAATTAGTAAAATTATATATTATAATATTTTGAATTTTTTAAAAATATTCATTAAGAATTTTTAAATTAAAAAAAACACTGTATTTAAAATTTTACAAAATAATAATTGTGCGCTTGAATCTCGGTGCTTGAATAATTTTCCAAAATAATAATGACCCTCTCAAATTGGATGATTATAATGCATTGTAGAATATTTAATAAAGTTTGACATCCTAGTAATTAGTGTAATTAGTAAGTTAGAAAAATGAACGTTTTAAGTTTTGATTTTTTTTTGGATATTTAATAGAAATTGACGAGAAATTGTTAGATCTTAAGATTTAAGCGATTATTTTTTGTATAAAACTAATATTCTAAGATTTTTCAACATGTTAAATTCATTTTTATATTAAAAATGAATTTTAAATAACAAAAAAAATTATTTTTTACAAATTTATATTACAGATTCCAGCTAAAAACCAAAACTTAAAAAGGTTAAACAACCCGTTCGAAACTGCCAAAATTATCCATCCGTCGTAAATGGCCAAAAATTTGGGCTGACTGATTGGAACATGGAAAAGGTCCGAACGAAAAAATCGCGTGAAGACATTTACATGTGGCTTGCAGATTCTCCGTCATGAATGCCCAAAAATTCGAAGTGACTGGTTTGAAAGATTCTCAAGAAAAAATCGCGTGAAGACAATAACAGATCATTAATTTTAGTTCCGTTCACGGAACTGGGTATTAAAAGGGTTGCTTACCTATCAACAAAGTTAAGGATAAGACGAAAATAATTTAAAAACAAACTTCAAACTTCAAATTGACAAGTTACAACTTACACCGATTTACAAATTCCAACCGTGGGTCCACCGTTATGGTACAAATCAGTGGATAGATTTACGGAAAAAATGAATGGCCTTCGATTTACGAAAAAAAAAATGTGTTCATCTTTTTTTAAATGACTTTTTCGTATACTAACTGTAACTCAGCGATGCTTTCCATTTAATGTTCCTCCTACTTTATTGCTTACAATTGCACACAGAAATGGAAAGGTAAGCAATTGAGAAATAATGAATTCTAAGGAAAAGCGGTGCTGAGAAACTCTCGGCCAACATAACATATTTCGTGTGGAAATGTTTTGCAGATGAACAACACTAGTGCTCGGAAGCCTGAGACGCCGTCCACATTTCCCTCCGTTGGTAGCAAGATCAAGAGAAAGAAATGTTCAGAGAAATACGTGCTCTCTCCGTATTTTCCGGCGGACGATCCCGAGAAATTTCTTTGGGTACACAGAGTGTTCGGAAATGGCCTGTCATCAAATTACTACGGGTATGTTCCATTGCTTGAAAGTATACAAAGGGTATGTTCCATTGCTTGAAGTATACAAAGTCGGGAATAGTTGAAATACAAAATAATAGGAATACTGTGTATACTTCAGCCAATGGAACATACCCGTAGTAATTTGATGGCATGGGCCATTTCCGAACACTCTGTGTACCCAAAGGAATTTCTCGGGATCGTCCGCCGGAAAATATCGAGCGAGCACGCATTACTCTGAACATTTCTTTCTGTTGATCTTGTAAGCAGCACACGGAAATGTGGACGGCATCTCTGGCTTCCCAGCAGTAGTCATATTAAGGATTTATTTCCGCCTACAAAATTAGTCTCTGAAAGATTTGAAGACAGCCATAAGGAAGTGTATTTCTTGTTAATGAGGGACTGAAGGTGCCCAAGGGAGGAGAAAGCTCGATCGACCTTCCCCCCATCTTGTGGGGCATATTGTTTACATATATGTAAAACAATAATCTGATAAATTTCTTTTAATAGCTTTCTGGAATACCTTATATCACTATAAAATCTCCACTTCTTCACTCTTCTCGAAAGCACTCAGAAATGTTTTTAACCCTGATTTAAGGTTTTTAAAATCAGGTTTCCTGTCAATACAAGCACAATCGTCTAACTGCTTGCAACTGTCCACCAGTTTTTCTAATGAATTGATGATCTGTTACGGTGTTATATGATCTTCCCACGGAGCAGCGAGGCGAAGCAGTAAGCAGCATGGTGTATGAAGCAAGAGAAAGATTTCGAGATCCTGTACATGTCTGTGGAGGAGTAATCAATGATCTCCATAAAAAAGTAGCAGAGCTACAATTGCAGTTAGATTCCAAAAAGGCAGAGCTGCAAACCAATTGGCTTCCACAAATGCAGAGCTTGCTGACATTAGTTAGAAACATGCTAATCTCTTTACTGTCATTACAAGATATCATGAAGGTTCGGGTTGTTAGTACTGCAAATAAGTAAAATTATGTGTTTTATATTGAATCCAAAAATATGATTTGTGTTATATAAAGAAGTTTACAGTTTCATATGAATATGAAGAAGATGATGATGATTAAAGTCTACTAGGATTGAATTAGTTTATCGGATTTTAAGAGGATAAGTGATTACTTGTGATTTTTTAGAATTTTGTTTCTGTGCTCCAAACACATTAAGAGAAACTTCTCAAGATCACGATACTTTTGTTGAGTTAAGAGGTTATGAAAGTTGGTAGTGTGATAAATATTTTGAAAACAAAATCTAATATGGGTATAGGCTGGACAATCTAAAAAAAAGTATTTTTCATCTTCAACCTTCTTAGTGTCACAAATTTGGAAGATTAACTTTCTGCTAAAATCTCATACTAATATTACTTTTAATTTTATTATTCAGCTAATAGATATGATGTTAATTTTATTATTTAGCAAATTGATATACTTTCATGCTAATTTTATTACTCAGTGAATATAATTAATTGTAAATTGAGAACAGAAATAACTGAAACTAGGCTACAAAGAGCATAAACACTGTATCCAACTCAACTTTGAACACATTCTCATCCTCTCAAATATCATCCAACTCAACTTTAATTTTTAAGCAGTGACATGATACTATTGAGTACTCAAGCTTTTACATTCTTGAAAAAAATTATATATCATGAAATTTGATCTCTTAATGAATAATAAAGAGAGAATTAAAATAAATATATGCTGATATTTCAACCACTACCACTTCCTTTTCAAAATAATAAAGCTGATTCAATCTGAATTTGTAAACAACAAAATTTATTATTTTAAATTGATGAAAATGTTTATTACTTAAAGTTGTGAAATCAATATAAATCAGACACGCTTCAGATTTCAAGTTTGTGACATGTCTGGATAGGATTTGATGATGGCTCATTATAACCTCTAGTTTATGGTGTTCGATGCGTTACAGTTCAGCAATGTATTTGTTTTGGTCCACATGTACAGAGGAAGCAACCATCTTTTTTTTCCCAAATCGGAAGTGGGTAACTGTAACATAGACATATGAGGAAGCATTTCCACAAAAATCTAGTAGTGGAAGGTTGGACAGAGGTTGCTTTTAGATGTTATTTGTTCTGTTTAATTTTATTTGAGAAATTACTTTAAAGTACAAAAGAAATAAATATTTCACATAAATTGGTTAAGTTTAATAAAGATATGCGTACATAGTATTGTATTGTTGTATTTTAAAAGTTTATTTTTTATTTTTAATTAAAATGATTTAAATTAATATAAATAAAAATTGATTATTTTAATTTGAAATTGAACAAAAAATTATTTAGTATTTATAAAATTATAGATATAAGATGTTAAAATTTTACAATTCAATTACAATAAAGGTATTTTAAGATGATAAATATAATAGTAATTTTGATAAAAATTACATAATCAAATATATGATGATGGTAAAATAATTTTTTTTTTTTTCGACATCTTACCTTTTATTTGAAAAGTTATATTAAAATACTTCAATCAATAATTGAATAATTTTATTAAAGTAACTAAATTTGATATTACTAATTACTTTGAAATATATGATAAATGAATATTTTGTTCAAAATTGTCAGATTAAATGGGTAGAAAACGTTTCTTAGTGAGATAATATAGTAAACGGTCTGACGATCGCTTTGGCATTTGGAGCACATGGTGGGGCATGCTGATGGTGGTTGGCAGGTCTGTCTACAAGCTATGGTGGTGGAGGGTGTAGTCTTGGCAGGTCTGTCTACAAGTTTAGGTTTGATATTTCCTTGAAAATTTGTGGTTGGCAGGTCAGATCTGTGTACTTGGCAGTTCAGTCTACAAGTTTAGTTTTATTAAATGTCATAACATATTTTTTTTTAATTATTATTAGAATTTGATTAATAAAAATGGTTGAAAGTGTAGTTTTTATTATTGAAATTGTATTTTTGAATTTTCAAATGGATTAGGTGTTTTTAAAAATTTTAATTGTATTTTGTTTATGCAATTTTAATAATAATTAATATTTAAGATTATAGTATTTTTTTTAAATTTTAGATTTTAAGTAAAGATGATCAGAAACATATAACTAAAAAAATCCAATGTTGTTTTTAGACACTCTCAAATACCTATGGAGGAAGGTGTACAAGTAAGCACTTGTCTTAATTCAATATGATTACTTCAAAATACTCTTAGAATATTGTAATTATTCCCACTAATAATAATAAAAAAAACTCTATATGAGCTCCGTTGAAAGTTTCAAGGTTCTAGAAGATTATTCTAAAGTATTCTCTTATATGTATTTATATTGTTGGAATATATAATTCCTTCTTATCTAATATGTTTGCTAATGTATTGAGAGGTAGAGCTAATCTCTACTTGAGTTGTGTGATCATATTCTTAAGAGGTTGTTAGAGACTTGTATTAGTGAGATCCTAGTTTGGTGTGTGGTTGAGATATTCTCTCAACCTTTCCAGTTATCTTTAGAATAAGTTAGATCTGATAACAACCTGTACACTCTATATAATAGAGTCCATTGTATTATATTGATATGGTAAATAATTAAATATTTTTTCATATCACTCTACTCTCCCATTTTATCATGGTATCAGCGCATCAAGGTTGGGCGTGACTCCCTCACGGGAGTGCCCAAGCATATGCGGAGAGTAGAGGAATGTGTTTGACTTATTGGAGCTTGCAGCCATGAAGTAAGGGATATTCCTTCAAGGATCGATGAACCAAGTTATCTGTTCCGTGAGAGTAGATTGATTGTTTAGTGGATTTCAGTAGTATATTTGTTTGTCCATAGATCTGTTGATGAGAAGTGTTGTCGTGTGATGAGAAGTGATTATTGTCGTGGGATCCTGCGCATGGAGGAGCCGTAGAAGAGCGTGTGAGGAGTATGGACTGTGTGTGACGCGAATCTGACAGCATAATGTGAGGGGAAAGCCTGTGAAAACCTTGTTCTCTGTAACAATGGTTGCGACCATTCAGTTGTTTACATTATCAGTATTATTTATGTTCCCCATTTTTTTTTTTCAATTGGGTTCTCTCCTGAGAGTCTAACAGATCGACACATTCTCGTGCTCATGGACGACCTAGCCATCAAGTTGTCTCATCCAATTTTCTTCAAAACACTGACAAATCGCAGTTTATGGTAGAAGAATTTTTGTAGCCGACTGGTGTGGCTGTTGGCTAGCCCGTTTTCATGTGTGAAGAGGAGGAAATCCCCTGCAGCCTACCACCAAGCCCGCATGAAGGCATGAGACCCCTCCTTAGCTTGATAATCAACATTGGAGTTGTACAGTATTCGCACCTGTGTTTATATATTCATTGTACCTTCTTATTATATTCGTTGTATCCCTGGTCTCTATGTTGTCCCTGCGTGGTGTGTTGTCCTCGTTGTGAAAAGAGCTGTCCGCGAGGATCATTATGATTACGTGGAGAAAGAGTCAACCACTACTTGCAGTTTTAATGGACTTTGGCAGTGCTGCTCCTGCCAAAAAAGGGAAGTCCGATCTCGTTCGTCCAACACTCTGCTGCAATAATTTGTGGAAATCAATCTCATCACATTGGTAGGATATTCCCGAAATGATAGATAACAGAAGAGCCATGGTTTGCACGGTACAAGTTTCATGAAGGCACTGAAACCCTAAATGCTGGCGAAAATGGTAGCGTTAGTAGCCATAATGGTACTCCTGCGTGTGACTACCAATGAGATATCATGGAAAATTTATTTAGCAATCAGTGTGTGCAGGTATTGTCAGTTGTCAAAGCTTTGGTGAAGTATGGAGCAATCCAGTGCACAGACTTGTGAGAGAGTTGAGTTGCTACAATTCCCAATTGAAGTTGTTGCGCATGGTGAAGATATAGCGCGCTGAGTTAATTTTCTTTGGTAGTGTCATGTTTGTCTTGGACATTGCAATGTGCCTCTCACAAAAGTCTTAAGGGGATTGCCTATTGCAATTACTATCTATCTCTTGTGTATAGCTTGTGTGACAGTCCACCATCATATGTAGTATGTGTTGAAGGTATAAGCTCGAAGTTGTGTAGAAGGAGTTGCTGCCAAAACCTATGAAGAATTGTAAGCTTTATTGGCATGGGCGCTTGTGGGGAAAGTCCTTGGAGAAGCGCTCATAAGAGGATCCATTGCAAGGAATGAAAAAAAGAAGAAGCTTGGCCCACTACATGGAGGTGTTAAAGCTAAGTGAGGTGTACGTGTCCATTCCATGGGACTCACACTACGTTGATTGTTGATTGTGAGAAGTGTGATTGAGTTGTGATATGTTTATATTTTGTTTGAAGGTGTGCATAGTTATGTCATTTAAGTTATTATTATGTGAGTCACACATGTAATTGAAAGTAAGTCTATGATATTTTGATGTAGTGATCCTAGAGAATACTATGTACCTGAGCCATTGTATTACCCTTAATGTTAAAAGTTCATGGTGATCTAAAAACCACTATGTAAAGCATGGTTATAGGTAATCCAACAAAACTTGGTGCATGGTTGAGGGTAATCCGAGAAAACCCACAACATGGTTATGGGTAACCCGAAAAAAACCTAGGTTGATGATGATGTGATGCAAGGGGAAGTAGATGGAAGAATGGTTGAATGAACCATGTAGCATAAAAGGATTACTAGAGAACTGGCGGTTACAATGCCTGATGACCCATTTATTCCTGTAGATAGATTTATTTTTATGTGGACGTCAATAATCAGATGCAGGTACAAGAGGAAGTATATGAAGATATGACCACATAGATATTTAGATAAGTAGTCATTAAGGGAGAGTGTTGGAATATATAATTCCTACTCGAGTTGTGTGATCCTATTCTTAAGAGGTTGTTAGAGAGTTGGATTGGTGAGATCCTAGTTTGGTGTGTGGTTGAGATATTCTCTCAACCTCTCCAGTGCCAGAAATTTGTTGGAAAAGAACGCATTTAATCCATGCTGTTACAACCTGTCCTCCGGGACTTTCCTTTTTCAAAGTGGGGTTTGGACTTTATTGGTCCTATTAATTCTCCGTCTTCAACAGGACAAGTATTTGTCTTGATAGCAACAAACTATTTTACAAAATGGGATAAAGTTGTCATGCTTAAACATTCGACAAATGAGCAAGTGATTCCTTTCCTTGAAAATAATATTTTTTCTAGATTTGGTCTTCCTTTGGAAATTATTTCAAACAATGTTCCCACTTTTATTTCTGCTAAGATGACCAAATTTTTATCTAAGTTAGGAATTAAACATTTTACCTCATCATCTTATTACCCCCAAGGAAATGGGCAGGTTGATTCTACCAATAAGAATCTGGTGAGAATTATCAAAAGGCTAATCGAAGATAAGCCTCGTCAATGGCACACTCTCCTCACCTATGCCCTTTGGGAAGATCAAACTACCACCAAGGTGATCACTGGTTGCACTCCTTTCTAGCTTGTTTATGGTCAAGAAGTTATTATTCCTACTGAGCTGGAACTTTCCTCCTTAAGGTTAATGCTACAGGTTGAAGAATTAAATTCTTTTGATGTTTCTCAAAGAATGAATGCACTCCTGGATTTAGAGGAGCAAAGGACGTTTTCCTTGAGTAATATAAAGAGAAGACAATAGGCTATTAAAATATAATTCCAACAAGAGTGTCAAAGATGACAAATTTAAAGTCAATGAGAAGGTACTATTGTGGGATTCATTTCATGTTGATAGAGGAAGACATTGAAAGTTTCAAAAATTATGGTTGGGTCCTTTTAAGATCACTTTCGTCCTGGGTGCAAATTCTTACATTCTAAAGGACTTACATGAGCGATTCCTTCCCTACAGCACTAACAGTTCCCACTTAAAGCATTGCATGGAACTAACTTGAAGAGTTTAACATTGTTTGGATTGTTTTTGTATTATAGTAGTTTTCATTTCTGCTTTTACATTAGTAGTGCTTCATTTCTACTATTTCATTTTCTATTATTTCATTTCTGCTTATTTAAATTTTGTTGTTTCATTTATGTTATGACATTTCTTGCTTTTGTTCTTTTGACTTCAATTTTGGTCAAAAATAAAATGTTGGATCCATTTTTCCACAACAACACTTATGCAAAGTATTGTTAATCAATAACAATCAAGATTACATGACTTTCATGATGGTCCATTTGAAGGCATCATTGAAATTGTTATCTGCTTTCACTGTTGTTTTATGAAATAGTTGGTTTTATCCCGCTTATGCTTTCCTTTTCTTCATCCATTTCAAGATTCAAAAGACAGAGTTCAGAAAATTTTCTCCTTGAAGTCAAGAACAAATTTTAGTTGAATGATTATGCTTACAGGGATAAACCCCCTTGTACTTAACACTTTCCATGATTTATTCCCAAATTCTCAGTCATTTTTCCATTAAATCCGCTCACTTCCCCCTGTTTCATAATCATTCTGATTTATATCTTCTTGATCTGATGTTACTTGGTTTGTGAAACTAGACATTTTGAGTTCTCAATCTGTTGGAAACAGATTTCCCAGTGGGGTCACCATTTTGTTGACGATTAAAATCGTAAACATGAATTCCTCCCACAAAGTATTGTTAAGGCCCTATTATTTAACTATGCAAATAATATAATAATAGTAGGTGGGACCCCATTGTAGACTAGAGGCACAAGGATAGACATATCACACATTTTTTTTGTTGTTGTTTTGACATTGCCTACATAGTCCTACATGGTTCACAATGCAGTCTTGGTTTCATTTTGACATGGTAACAGGTTGATGAAGCATTTTTGTGGAATGCTTTTTGCGATCCAAAAGATATTTTTTATGGTTATGAGGGGCATGTTGTTTACAGTTGTTATGATTTAACCATGTCACTAATTCTCATGATTAATTACCTAGCCACATATATGAAAGAGATATTGTAATGGTATCATAATCAAAACAAAAAAAAAAAAAAACTATGAAAAAATCCTAAAGGGAAAGAAGTTATATGTTTGAGCTATGATAAAAGACTATGGAAAAGCTAAAGGATATTAGTGTTAGTCCTAACTATTATGCTATTTTTGTTTAGTGGGATATGCGAATTTCATTAGATTTAAATGGGGCACAATATAATATTGCAATATGTATGATGTCATAGAATTATGGCAAGGGTGAATGTGTAAATGATATTGGGTGGTGCACTATGCTAAGGATATCATCGTAGATTTCAAATGGTTTGGCATTGAATATATGGTTTAATTGAATGGTGAATATAATTCTTGTGGGTTGTCTTGTACTTCGAATTGAATAGGCCAAGTGATGGAAGCGACGTGCATTTACTGCACGTCACTCCATACTCCCCCTATCGATCATCACCTTAGCATTGTTCCTTTGCTACATTTTTCGATCTATTGGTTGTGAAGATCGATGTTTCAGGCTCTTGGAAGGAATAAGTCTCGTCCAACTCGCCATTTTAAGTGTTTTTCTACATGTATGATTCATTTTCTCTCCATCCATGAAGTATTCTCTGTTGTATTAACAAATAATGGCTCAGTGAGGCTTAGATTCCACGTGTTCCTGAGAATTTCGACTGTGTATATGTGTGTTATATCTCTCTATGATGACTGCAAAATGTTTCAGATTGCAAGAAAAAGAATTGGGTTTTTTAAGTTGTGCATTTGATTAGTTTCTCGCTTAGTTTAAGATTGTGATGGGTCTTTGTGGAATAATAAGTGAATGGTGGTACATATGGCTCTGCGTGATGATGAAGGGTTTTGTTCTATGTATTACCGTCATTTTTTTTGTTCCCTCATAATCATGATTGTAACCCTTACCCAGTCTTAGAGGGATAGCCAACAGTTGTCGTGTTATTTCTTCGAACCCCGAATCACGGTCGTTGGCCCATTCTTATTGTCTTGTCACCGAAGTATCCCAAGACCCAGTCTTGAGTGGCCCTAACATTAATATGTGCCTATATGGTTGTGGGTTGATACAATTTATATCTCAGCATTATGTAAAAAGGATGTATGCGTCGTCACTGGTGTTGCTGCCAGGTTGTTCGGCTCTTAAGTAAATGGATAGAGATGTTATATCTCTGTGTGTTCTTTTAATAACTGTCACTGTTCAATTAACTCCGCCTCTCCTCTGCAAGTGTTACGCGAACTATGTGCACTGGGTTATTATCTGCCTACCTTTTCTCTCCTCGGGTGTTAATCGTTGGTCTCGTTCAGGACTTGGAGTAATAAGAAGATTGCGTGGATCATTGTTGTATCTTTTTAGAAAGGAATTCTCCTTGTGGTTGATAAGTGTCGGAAGAACTCAAGCTCTCTGTGTTATGGTTAAAAGATGAACGTGCTCTTGTTGTCTCCCTGAATTTGATTGTGACATACCCGATTTGATTTCCAATTGTCTTTGTTCCCTTCGAGCACCTTCTTGGTTGTCAAATATTGGTTTATCAATGGAATGGTTATGGAGGTTTTTCGTCGAGTCTCTGTCTCGTATTTCTATGATAAAATTGGTTGAACAGTTACAAATGGGAATAGGTGCTTGCATACAGTCGAGAACTGTATTCTTTCATTATGGTTTCACTCACTGTGTTTTTACCAACATGGTCTTGATTGCAATTAAAAACAATTGTGTGTTTTTGCTAGGCCCGATCAAGGTTATGTCTAGTTTTAAAAATGATGCCTATGTGTAGTTGGTGATGTTCTATTCATTTATTTATATTGGATCATCATACAAATTACCAATGGTTTTAAAGGGAAGTTATATCCACAGTGATAAGGCTTGGGTTTTATGTTTTGGTCGACTATTGTTTCATTGCAAGATCTTGTCGATTGATATGATGAAGACTGTGTATAACCGAGCACGCTTTGAAGTCTGTTCATGTTTTAAAAAGAAACCTGTGTATATTTAAAATTGGGCCCGATTGTAAATTGGTAGACAGTGGATGTTGATTATTATCGTGATGCATTATGGTTTATTAGGGATAGAGGTCGAGCATATTGTTGTGCATTTTTTATAGATTCTTAAAAAGAAGGAAAAGAAATAAAAGATCGATTCTTTGTTAACAGGACTGTTGAAATGGAAAGTTTGTTTTGTTTAGACTGTTATGAATTGAGAATTTATGGGAAATTTAAATATTGGAACAACAAACTGTTTGATACACAATTGAGAAAGAGTGAATGTTGGTGCTTTTTTTATTGATTTTAACACAGAGTTATAATTATTGATTACTTAATTTGTTTTATGAAAAATATCCATTAATTTCTCTTTAATTCTCTCACTTTTTCGCACATTACGAATCTCCTCACATTCCCAGGTTCACTTTGCATGCCATGTTCTTAAAACTAAATTAAAATTAAATGGAAAATCGATATTACAACAATTAAAGGATGACACAGAGATGGGTCACATTTGATATGATTTTGTTAACACAGTTGATTTTTTAAATGATTTGTTGAGCAGTAATCATGATCTACTCCCTTTCATTTTATCACTTTTCCTCTCTATACAACCCCCTCGGATATCCTATAACCCTTATTCACCCCCTGCTCATTGAAAAGTATTAAACGACTTTTATGGATTGGATTGCATGGGTCTGATGTGTTGCTGAGCCAAACTTTGTTTCATATTTAAAGAGATGTCATGTATGGTTTGTTTAAGAAGATAGTTGCTAATAATGTCTGCATACAGAAGGATCTTCTTCAACAGAGGAAGCCATGGACGAAATAACATGGGAAGAGGGAATTGGAACAGAGGCCCTAGAAGGCCAATATTTTCGATACATTTTGATGCAGATCCATGAGAGTTAAACCAATGCTTCCAAGATGGATTTTTCAACTGGATTGGACAAGGGGTAGTCCAACCTAGGCCAGAAAGGCCGCCCTTCCAACCCGATCATGTCACTGGTATCCCTGTCCCCACTCATGTCTCATTACAACTTGAAGTCCCTGAAAATAATGAATGTAAAGAGATTTTTCACCCAACAGTTTGCCAACATCGTGGCTGGCCCAACTTGTCTCTACTTGCTCCTCCTCCACCAGTTAACCCAAATGTCCAAATTTCCCCTGCACACTCACCTGTATAGTCTTCCCACGCAAGCAATAGACTCAAAACCGAATCCCACCATACACATGATAAAGGAAACATTGTTGTTGCCCCCTCCTCTCCCTCAAGTGATTCATCCAAATCTGTTTCATCCCATTATTAGTGAGATCAAGCATAAAGACTCCACACAACTTAAGTCTAATTTAGAAAATTCAAAGGGAGACATCACCGACAAAGGGAAAATTGGCTCCCAAAGTGGAAAATATGGTTTTTCAGTATATTTTATTATTTATTGTTGAGAACAATTGACTGCTAAATTTTTTGGACAACTTACTATTTTTGGATATTTTGGATATTATATTTTTTGGATATGATTTAAAATATCATTGATATTAATTTTCAAATTATGAGAATGATGATGGGAGCCACAAGGAGGGATGTGTTTGATTGATTGACTAGTTGTGTTTATTTTTGTTAAGAAACTAAAGGGAGGCACAAGGGGTCCCACCTACTAGTTATTATTTATTAAAGACCCTTATTATTATATTAATTATTCCCTTAAACTAACAGTTAGTTGAGTTTTAGTTAACTTAACTAAAATAAGTAGTTAAACTACTTCAACTAATTTTGATTGCTTAAAGGAAAAAAAAGAAGGAAGAACAAGTGGGGAATAGAAGGAGAAAGTATACTAAGGTATGCTCTTGAGTTTTATTGAGATAGTTCAGTTTTCATTCATTTTTTAATTCATTAAAATCCTAATTCTCTTTTATGACAACAAGGTCCTATTGTAGACAACAAGATTGAAGGATGAATTACATCATTCAGACACTTGTTTTTCAAAGGTGTTGATATATCTTTGATAGTCTGTGTAGACTTGTCTATTTATGAATTAAATTTCATGACTGATAAAGGATATTGTGCAGAGTCGAGTGGGAAACAATCTGTGGCAAGATGATCCAGTTTTTAAAGTTTAGTTTTTTACTTTCTGTCAGAAGTCCTTTTGTATGGTTTTCATCGGGGACATCTAATTTTGACTTTGGTCCAAACTCCCTCAGGGATTTTTTAAAGAGAACGATTATTTTTATTTCTTGGAATGAAATAAGTGATTGCTATTATGTCTCATCTGTGTTAATTTGTTACTTGGTATTTTTTATTTTGTCTCCACATTTAATTTTGCATCTGTTATATTTAGAAAATTATATAAAAATGTTGAATTTTACAACAATCTTTTATTTATAAAAAATTAGCCTAAGCCCTTGTAACTATTACTTGTGGATTAGGAAACAAATTTTGAGGCTATAAACATAGGGTGATATTCCCGTCTATCTTACCTTAACAAAGCAAGATCTGAAAATGCTTGAGTAAGATTATTTCATATATTTTCCTCAACATCCATCACACATGTACAAATATTGACCTCACAAAGGAGAAATGAGGACTATGCACAACATTCAGGAGGCTAATACAATGGAGGACATGGGAAGAAGAATGGTAAGTTTTTATGCATCCTTGGACAACAAGAAAGCTAATTTTCAATCTCATATCATTGAAGTTGAAGGCAAGATTAACAATTATCCTATAGCAATTTTAGGTGATTTAGGAGCTAGCCATAGTTACATAGATCCTAACTTTGTTGAAATAGATCCTAACCTTGTTGAAAAAGGTAAACAGGGGTTTGGAAAGACACAATGTCAAGGAAAGGGTACCTCATTGCCTAAGCACTCCCTCTACAAAGGAATTCATGAGGATGACTATTATGCATGACCTTGCATGTCAATGACATCCATTCCATGAAGTAAAACCCAATCCATACCACTACCATTGCACATACTCCTTGATGGATTCCTTGGGACATACTTCTTGGTCTCGATATTGACACACCTAATAGGGGTAATAATGAACCTCTCAAACTTAGACTTGGAAAATTGTACAACTTTGTAAGCTAGTGTGAAATTTGAAGAGGATACTTTATGAAATCTATCTAATGGTGCTTGTATTAACATGAATTACTTTATGTGTTTTGTTTGGTTTAAAAAGTATCGTTCATTCGTTCTTCATGACGCATTGGACCACATGATTCCCTCCTCAAATGATGGATTGCACATAGCCACATGCTTGATCGACACTTGGATCCTTTGGAGGATATTGAGGGGATACTAGAACACGTTTATGGAGGCCATACCCACCACTTGAGAGAGGTTGTTCTACACTCCTAGAAGTACATCGAGCCTTTTGATGTCATGGCTCCATTGACAAGACACCCTAGCACTCATGGGGTATGACCGTAAGCCCCTTCATGATGGGATTTTACATGTTGATGATGACTTGGTGAGACGTTCTCCTTTCTCTTGAGGATGTTGGACCGTTTATTGAGGACGTTGCACCTAGAGAGATGATGTGGCACCTTTCCATTGGTGATAGTACCCTTTGATGATGGGATGACTTGGATGATGGGATGTTGCACCTTTTGATGATGGGGCACCTTGATATGACATTTTGAGCTTCATGATGATGATATGGCACCTTTTGTTGAGATGCCACACGATTTGGATGATGATACACTACTTGGAGATGAAATGTTGCACCCTTTCATGGAAGCGTTCACTTTTGAGCCTCTTTTCACCACTTTTTAGTGAGCCATCCCATTTTTTAGGCCACACGTGTGAGCTTGGATGATTTGATGTTTGAGATAGGTTACTTCATCTTGGAGGCATTGATGGAGGTCTTAAAGACCTATCCACTCATGTATCATGGTTTGTTTTATGTATTGTTTCCTTATCTCTAGGGTTTACGTAAGATAGAGGCCATACTTTATGTTATTATGGATTATGTTGTGTGAGAAGGGTGATAATTCTCTCATATGAATAAGTAAAGCACTTCTCACTTTGAATAATTGCTAGTTGTGGAGATTTATCACTACTCGTCTAATTCTACTTATTCTCTCTCATGAAGAATGTTATAATGGTTAGTTAGAGTGATTTTTTGGATGAATGCTTGTGGGTTCTCTACTACTAATTGTATGATCATTGGAAACTAGGGTTTTGATGGATGAAATATTTATTGAATAAGTGATATCTTTTTATCTTATGGTTATGTTTATGAATGCATTTAAGTGTAATGTTTATTCTATAGTTTTGGCTTAGCATTCTCTAAGATTATTATTCAACAAACCCTTCTTGTTAAAACCCTTGGAAGTTGACTAGTGGAGGACCTTCCCTTGGCCTATCGCTTATTATTTTAGGAGGATATCCTAGGGTTAGTAGTGGACAACCTCTAGGCATCACCCTAAAAAAATCCACACATTTCTCTCCAAAGGGATCTTGATTTAACCCCATATTCCTAAAAAAAGGGTATGCACTAGTATTTAGGCATACTATTGACCTAAATTACATTGATGAAACCCAATTTTATATTTTTAAATTGTTATAACAACCACCTAGGGAAAAACATCTATGGTTTAGGGTTGTTTACTACTCTTTAATTTTTTGAATTGGTTTGTAATTAAAACCCTAATTTTATCTCATTGTTTATCCCTCTTATTTACTAAGTTATTGCATGTTAAAGAGTTATTTATTTTTTTACTGTCATAAATTGTTCTAGTGCTATAATTTTATTTATGTTTAAACAATTATATAACATCACTAGACTTTTTCTAGTGTTTGGTGATCCTATTAAGCCTATACTTAAATTGAAAAACATATCAATTTGGCATAGATCATATCTACTTTAAATTTTTCTGTTCATACTGTTAGAAAAACAGGACCGCGGAGCAATAAAATAAAACAAATCCGGAAATAAAACACAGAAGATACACAATACAAGAGAGACACAGATTTATGTGGTTCACCCAGTGTGGGCTACGCCCACCAGAGAAATTGCCATGTCCTTTCTTTATTATTATCCATCAAAATGAAGGGATACAACCTACAGCAAAACCCACTATAACTTCCTCTTCTTTCTCTCACAGTCTCCTCTCTCAGAACACAATACTTGCCAACCTCCATAGCCGCAAAACATTTCCCTCATAAAAGAGGGTTGCCTTCTAGGGAAAAAAACCCTAACATAATCTCTACCGTTAGATCTGCGACCTTATAATGAACGATCCATATTTACAATGAAATTACAATATACTTTTACAAGGCAATTTTTGCTTCGGGGGCTTCGCCCCCGAACCCCGCTGGGGGTACCCCCCTTCTACACTCCCCTGCGTGGAAGAGTGTACATACTTCTGGGGTGTAAATACTTCATGGGGTATAAACATGGCTGAAAATAAAAGACCTCTAAATCAGGAAGATAATCAGGCTCCACAACCAACACATACTACCTCATTATATACTTTGCCTATCATTTTTATTGGTGGTAGTTTGAATAGTCACCCTAAGGGGCCCTACACTTGATTTTGTCTTTCCTAGGGATTGTTGGAGGCTATTGGGGAAGCATCCATTGTGTTGGATACTATTCCTTCACTAGAAAGAGGGATTTGTTGCCTAGATGACAATGGTAACATTTTCCATGTTCCACTATTTTAACTTGGTGCTAGATTGTGTGGTAACAGTATGCATTTTGCAAAGTCTCTCATGCTTGCTTGGATTTTGTAGTCATTGATATCCTTGGAAAAATGGAGACTCCATATGTTTGTATAAAATAAATATCATTGGCATCCTTCTTCCTATTCTCCTTCAATATTTTTTTCTAAGTTTAAGTGAGTGCATTGAATATGACCTAGTCTACAAGATTAGGGAAGCCATTTTCAACAAGCTCACATAAATCTTGATCGCATAAAATGGTCCTCATCTTAATGCACCAAACATCCTATTTTTTTCCATCAAACTATGGTACTTGTTCCCACATGTTGTTGCTACTATCCATCTCAAAAAATGACAAGATAAACAACAAAAGCCTCTTGAAACATGCTTTGATACAAATATGTTGGAAAATAAATAGAGAGTGGAAGAAAACAAGGTAAAACAAAGTATTTCAGACTATTATACATGCAAGAAAAAACCATATTTATATTGCAAAGAGAATTCTAATAAATTCATTGTTGTTGCACATTCTATTCTTCTTTTTCTCCACTAATACCCTCTACTTCTCTTCTACATATAAATATGAATACATCTTCACCACTTATATAAAAAGAAAGATACTAATATCTTACCCACTACAACCATATGCATTAACTAAAATATCTTTGAGAGATTCACCAATAGTCCATTAGTAAAAGTCACAAGGAGTCAAAAGAGGCTTCAGGGAATTTATTTCATATTGATCATGAATCTTACCTTCATTAGCTTCATCAAGTGATGTAGGACTCTTTAGTCCACAAGTTTAATTAGTTGGAAAACAATAACAATCTATCAAAATATGATCAAATATGTATAATATGACCATTCATTTTTGGATAATTTTACTTTCCAAAGATATATAATAGTGGTAACAAATAATAATAATTTTGTATGTTAATTGAATATAAACTAATGTAGATCCTTCTCAACTCTCCATCTATCATGTTTTCAACTCTCCATCTATCATGTGAAGAAATCTATTTTAGAGTAAAAAAATTGAGATAAGTTTACACTTCAAAGGATTTGATCTAAGTTGTACTCTCTATCTATCATTTGTAGAAAGAGCTCCAAATATTTCCTCAAGTTTTTCATTCTAAAAAAGGTTTGTAAATTAAGAAGCTGCATAATAAACCTGAAGTTAAAATGGATTTAACTTATTTAACTTAAATCTCTCTTATGATAAAAAATATGTAATCCCACTCTATATTTAATAAATTAAATTTAAAATAAATTTATACCAAAAACATTCGATCTCGCTCCATGTTTAATACATTTTTAATACAGTGAATTTAAAATAGATTTATAACAGTTTTCATTGTAATAGAAAGCATTACCATCCAATGTAAACTATCCAATCTTTATTCAGTTGATATTCAAAACAACAATTCATGAATCTAAGACAAACATATTCAAGAATTTAAGATAAAGATATTCAAGAATTTAAGATAACAATGGAAGGAAATCTCCTCCAACTTCGGACAAAAACTCAGACCGAATCACAGTATTACAATGTGGAGCTCACAGTGGTGGAAACATAATCATATTGAATGGAGGACATACATGAAGAACTAACGAGGTCAGAAGAAAAGGAACAGAGAAAGACATCATAAGGTTTCATGTGGAGAG
This sequence comes from Picea mariana, assembly GCA_032191745.1. NCBI lineage: Eukaryota > Viridiplantae > Streptophyta > Pinopsida > Pinales > Pinaceae > Picea > Picea mariana. The sequence goes on from JASDQU011376936.1 coordinate 19,303, forward strand.
TGACTCCCATAGCTGCTTAGGATCAAGATCATCTAAAACATGCGGGTCTGTGTGAGTTCCTTCACTAACCTGGAGTGAGGCATCGTAAATATGTGTCACCAAAGCTTCATGATAGTTTGTAACCAGGTTTGTAACCAGGTTTAAGAGATTAGCATGTTGCATGCTCATGTCAGCAAGCTGTGCTTGTTTGGAATCCAACTTCGCTTGAAGCTCTGCCACTCTTTTGTGGAGATCATTGATTACTCCTACACAGCCATGGACAGGATCTCGAATTCTTTGGTTTGCTTCGTATACCATGCTGCTTACTGCATCACCTCTTTGCTCGGCCTGAAGATCCTGTAACGTCATAAATAGATAAACTACTCACAAACTGCAAACGTAATGATCCAAACTCCATTTTTACAGGAATTGATAAACTAATCACAAACTGCAACTCCCAACTTCTTTTTACAGGAATAGATTAACAACTCCTAAACTGCAACTTAGCTAAATGGTAATTGACAATATTTTCTTTAAAGACAAACTGAAAGCTAAAAAACAATATGAATGTTTTGCTTCATACTAAATTTGTCCCATAACCACATTAATTTTCAATTTCAACTATTCATGGCTCTGCTGGCCGTGTCCTTCAAGCAATGGAACATACGCGTAGCAATTTAATGACATGGCCACGTCCGAACACTCTGTGTACCAACAGGAACTTCTGGCGATCGTCCAGCGGAAAATATGGGGCGAGCACGCATTTCTCGGAACATTTCTTTCTGTAGATCTTGCAAGCACCGCACGGAAGTGTGGACCGCATCTCCCCCTTCCGAACTGTACTGTTGTTCGTCTGCAAAACAATTTCATAACCCTCAGAAAACGAACAGTATATTAGCCATGCTTCCAAGTATGTCGTACCTTTCCGTTGCTTTGTGCACTCACAGTATGATGGAATAGAATAGAATAAATTAGGGATGAGTTAATTATAGGTAAACGGAAATGGTGTTGGCTAAATGTTATATTTTTGGGTGTTTTTGCCGGAATCTGAGGATGTTTAAATTATCCCTACCTACTATACTACACTGATGATACACTGATGAGATTCAGAATAGACCTCTGTGGCGTACTGGAACATGATCAATCTGTTGTTGTTAACCGTACATCAACGCAGCTCTGTCCACTGATGCTGCAACAGTATTTCGATAAAGCTCAGTCCACTGATGCTGCAACAGTACTTCGATGAATCTCCGTCCACTGATGTAGGATTCGGCTAGTTTTTAATTGGTAAGCAAACAATGAAGAAGCTCCGTCCACTGATGTTGTTGTTAACAGTAACAGTACGTCGATGAAGCTTTGTCCAACGATGTAGGGTTTGGCCAGTCCACATTTTTAATTGGTTGGCAAACATTAACCAACCAACCATCGCTTGAGCATTATATATTTTGAAAGTATTTTAATTTCATGATAAATTTTCTTGTTTGGAATGTGATCGGTCAGAAAGGCTCTTCTAATGCACTCTGACCAACCATTTTTGGATAATCTGACTAAGACATATAATAGGGTCAAGCAATCATATATATTTCGTATGGTAGAGATTATCTCTATATATAATTATTAATTTTTTTTATCAAATTTATGTATAAATAAAAATATTGATAACGATGATGATGATGATTATCCTTTAATGATATTAAAATTGGTTTATTTGACTTCAAAAAAGCAAGAGAATATTTGGATTTCTTTAAAATGCTATTTCAATACTTGAAAAACATTAAGACAAGTGTTTCAAGATCACTAACGTTTTGATGATTTAGAAGGTTAGGAAGGTCGGTATTGTGACAAATATTTGGAAATTGGGATCTAATTTGGGTATACGCAGGACATTCTAGGAGAAAGTGTTTTTCATCTTCAACTCTCTTGGTGTCACAAATGTGACAACTTCTTTCTTGCAATGGGCCTATGGAGGCCAGTCGACAACAGAGCTTCATGGAGGAGGTTAATATCTTAATCATCTATATGTTCTGCATCATTATATATTTATATGGTATTATGTGTATTTATATCGATATTTTATTGTATGTTGTTTTGCAATTGTTACGTCTATGTAGCAGACCCTCTACACCCATGGATGCATCAGTGCATGTCTCCACCACTGATGCAGCAGTAGAGGCAACCTGCTCATTTGGCATACCCCATACATAGGTATGTGTCACATTTGATAAATTCACCATGGTCATTTTTTTATGTTATGGCATCCTCAAATTTTTAATGTTCTTGTGTTTCTACATGTTGTGGAACTAGACGATGTTGAGGAATGTCCATCTGGGATGGACAAGGCACCTGCATCACATGTATCACATGTAGAGTTAAATATCATTTAAATGTCAACTTTTTGTATTTATTTTTTTGAAATTTACTATTTGGTATTAATAGTTCAATATTATTAATATCTATGTAGGCTGCCGACATATTTGCTAGTTATAGTACTAGTCCACTCCCTGGGAACTTGGACTTTGCTCATGGGTTACCTTACTCTAGGACAAGGGAGTTTTCATCACGTGTACAACTTGTGGGGGTCCATTTCTGCCTACCCCCATCATGTTTCTTATTCTGTGCATCCTTAATGGATGCACCCACAGACCACCCATCCACACCACCTCTTCTATCACATTCATCCACAATGGATGCACCTGTATACCACCCACCCCCACCACCATTTCCATTGGACCCGTCCATTGATGCTACCACAATAGAGGTTTCCTCGGAGTAGGTTGTACAACCGAGTTCTCCACCTTCCAGTGACTCTCCACCGAGGCCCGAGATATTCATAGTGAGATAATATGTTGATGATAATTTTTATGTATCATGAATTTGATTTTATACATAATTTTTTAATTTTGATAATTTCATCCTTGTAACTGACCCAAGGTGGCATCGTTGAACGATTAGGGTCACAGAGAAGGGTAACACCCTCATGATTTTCAATCCCATATGTGGTGAGTTGTCTTATGTTAAATTACAAAGTATCATTTTGTAAGTCTTTTAATTCATTGTGGAAAAAAACTTACAACAATTTTTTTTCTTTGTGAAATCTTCGGAGCGAAGGAGCACGCCTAGGCCCAAATCCACTCGAGGTGCTTCTTTAAGCAAGAGAAGAAAGATAGATTTTCAGGATACTCTTGAGGGTGGCGAGGGTGGTAGTGGTCAATGAATGACCAATTACTACATTTTGTATCTAGACCACCATATGGCTATTTTTTTATGTTAGGGCACTTGTTGTCGTTTTGCATATTGGGCACGAGGTGTTATTTTGTAAAAAATGTACAATTTAGACGATGTTGAATATATATATATATATATATATATATGTGTGTGTGTGTGTGTGTGTGTGTGTGTGTGTGTGTGTGTGTATATTTCATGGCACTTTTTTTATGAATCTCATTGTTTATGCATTTTATGTTGATGAATGTATGAATTTCAAAGTGTATGAATGTATTCCTTTTTTGTAAAGTGATTATAAATAATTGTGTTACACATTAACAAATCTATTATGGTGGAAATTATTGCTAAGTGCTAAATCCATAAGCAATTAATGGTTCTCACACTAGGAAATTTGGGTCATTTTACGATGGCTATTTCGATGCTCTTGCGACGTCATGTCATGGATATTGCGATGAATATTGGGTCTCCCAAATGTCTCTTCACGTTGCGTGGCACGTGCGACGAACCTTACTTAACGTCACAAGAGCAACGACACTAGGGAGTCATCACAATTGCGACAAAGAATAAATGTCGTCGCCAGAACAACTAAGTAGGGAAATCGTCGAAAGAGCGACAAAGTAGGGAAATCGTCGAAAGAGCGACAAAGTAGGGAAATCGTCGTAAGTGCGACTAGTGATGAAAATCATCTCAAATGAGACAATGTAGAGAAATCGTCGCAAGAGAGACAATAAAGGGATATCATCGCACACCCGACAATATAGGCAGATTGTCACAAGATCGACAAGCGTAAGAAACTTTGCGACGAATCAGCTTTCGAAGGGGTCGTCGCAAGAGCGACGAAAACCACTTATATTGCGATGAAATTGCTATACAATTTTCTTTATTTGTATAGCAAGTTCGTCACAAGATTGGCATGGGATCATCGCAAGTGCAACGACAACAATTTATTTAAAAAAAAAAAAATTGATTTTTGAGCAAAAAAAAATAAAATTAGATTTTTGAGCCAATTATACAATGTGTTATGATTGCACACTAAAGAGGTCATCCAAGTAAATTTGTTCCATTGATAGAGTGTTGGTAAGCATGTACAACATAAGAAAATTATTTCCATGCTAGGAACCAATTGGTCCTAGTAGAAAGAGGTCATTCACACATCCTCTTGTGGAATTGCTACATGATAGCATAGCTAGGAACTAGAGGAATTGGAGAGCAAAAACACTCTCAATGGGGAGGCATGTTTTGAAATGGATCTGAACATGAGAATGATTGTAAGAATCAATACCTACAATTGTAATTTAAAAATTAATGAAGGTTGTATAATAAAGGACAATGCAGGATTTAATAAATTAAATGAGACAAAAAAAAAAAGTAAAACAAAATAAAATAGAAAAATGAAAATAGGAGAAAAAAAGAGAGAGAGCAATGGGAACTAAAATATCGGTCTCTTGGCCTTCCCATTACCCCCAAGATCTCCTATTCGTCCTTTTGAAACGACTCTCAAAGGGTATTTTGGCCAAAGAAAAAAGTATGCACAAAGATCTATGAGTTACATTGTAACCAAAGATTCTCAAAATGAGAATTGAGTAACCATTGAAATTTGTTTTTCCCATTTTGGTTGGTGTTATAACCCTAATTTGCACCATACATGCTTACCTGGCATCAGGCCATATCATATCCCTTCTTTGCCAAAAGCACTGCTGAACAACTCTTTA
>JASDQU011376937.1:13429-24199 GCA_032191745.1 Picea mariana
ATGAGCCATTGATGATACAGGTCATTTGATTCTGGATTCTCGCATGGTCTTCTTCAGATATAAAGATCAACCACACATCCCCATATGGAACCAATGTTATCCACCGAGTTGCATTAGCTGGATTTGAAGATGAGCCGCCAGAGACTAAGCAGACAGATGCTCAGAAGTCAGAGTTCACAGATTCAACAGGTCTTTTTAAAGACGACATTTTTCTGCATTTCCATCCCTCTAGGGCATTGTAATAAATGACTTGAGAATGAAAGTTGTAAAAGACTATTGGCCACGTAAGACCTGGGCACGAGCATGTACTCTAGAGTGTTTTTTTTCACTTGTTAATTATTTTTTGCCTACCTTCGTGGGCGATTAATAATTTCTAAGTTTTTTCACTCAAGACTGACTCCAAAGCTGGAGTATGTGCTGGTGGTTAAGCCTTGGCATGGTATAACCAATGTCTAGTGTCTAAATGTATATGAGTTCATGTTAGGTCATGTCTATTGAGTCATATGGAAATTGCGCTAGGTCCCCATAGGTTTTTTTTAATGTTTTAGTGAAATATAAATTTCCCACAAAACGGAAATTTTTTAATGTAAAGTCAATAAATTGTAAAAATATGGCATCAGTCATTGTCAGATGCCATGTTTGTACTCATTTTCTAAGCCAAAGCACCCTTTAGACCCCTATTCCCCCTCTGTCTAGACAAAAAGTGATTTTAATCACTCAAAAATGTATTTCTCTCGAAAAAAGACAAAAAAGGGTCTTTTAATTAAATTCCCTAAAATTTAGGAGAATTGCTAAAAGTTAGGAAACATGTAGGGGACATGTTTTTCCTCAGTTTTCAGTTAACTCAGAGCAAGGACAAGTTCACTAGAGAGGAAGGAGACTTGGTTGATGATGTGTACAAGGGAGATTCCCAAAGCTAGGACTCAACCTTCCCTTCTAGGTGGCGCATTTGCAAGAAGGGGCGCACATCCCAATGTGGGAACTCACCCTCACACTATACTTCCACTCCACCTCACTCCTATTCGCTCCCACTTCACTCCACCTCCACCTCCATCACTCCACTCCACCTCACTTCGCTTCACTTCATCTCTCCTTTACTCCATGCGCATCTCCTCTTCCGCATGCACATCTCCTCATGCACTTGCACATCCTCTCATGGGAATTGTCACCCGAACTATGATAAATAGAAGGCAACCCCTCTCCATTTAGCTAGTTGGAGTTTGGGCGACCTTGTTGTATACTGTTGTAATATCCTTTTTGCATTGGAATAAAAAGAGACTTTGGAGGTCAAGCTATTGGTGTTTGGAGCTAATGTGTGGATGGATGTTGGATATATATTGAGGTGATGTTGCTTTGATTTCTTGCATTTATTTATTGTGTAATTTGGCTAATCGTAAGGGTACTATTATCTAATTAGAGTGGATTATTTAGCTTGTTTTCTTTATTAATCCAATTTTTTACTTATATTTGAAGCTTGTATTGCATATATTGTTTTTGTTTAAACTAATGTGCAAATAAGATTTCTTGTGTAGGAAACACCAAGTTTACAGGTACTTGCAAGTGTTCTTTGTAGCATGCAGGATCCAGTCCTTGGAGAGGCAAAGGAGCTAGTTTGCATCTAGTGTTTGTCCAAGAGTTTGAAAGAAGACGTCCTCCCTCTTCCTCACACCAAAGGGCCCCCATAGCCCAAAGAGTTCCATGCTCAAGCAAAGGCTCCAAAATCAGCAAATTTCTTCTTCCTCCCTCTTCACTTTCTTCCATGTTAACTAGAGTTGATTTGAAAGATAAATTTTAGCATCTAGTATTGCATGCATAAAATCTTAGATCTATTTTCAATTCTTTCTCATTTAAAGGAGTAGATCTAAGCTAGTTTTGTTGCAATTTTCTATAAATTTTTATCTAAATCTTAAGGTAGAAGTTGCTCTAGTTTGCATTGTAAATCAAGCTAATTAGGGGTTTTATGCTTGCTGTTTTGGGACAGCAAACAAAAACACCTAAAAGAGCTTAGTTTAGGCTCATTTAAAGCTTCTAAAAACCTCTAAAAATTTTCATTTTTGCATAAGAAAAGATTCAGAAATTTTTGGTCAAGTTTTCCAATTTTTATTTTAGTTTCCTAAAGTGTTTTTCATCGTCTTCTAATCATATTCTTTGCTGGTTTTTAGCAGGTCCATCAAAAAGCAAGGGTAAACTCTGGCGAAATCGAAGCTAAAGTGAAGAAAATTGAGCCCAAGTTGGAACCCTTGAAGACTAGGACCTTCAGAGAACCAATTGTAATAATTTATTTTAGTTTGATCCATTGCATAAGGGTCCAAAGTTTCAAAAAAGAGAAAAGGGAAAACTTAGTTCTCGATTGTAGTAAGCCTAATAAAAGCAGGCCCTTGGAGCCTAATTTCTTCATCCCCGTTAGGGGGATTGGTGTGTGGTGTGCTTGTCATTTCTTTATTTCCATGCAAGTCTTATTATCTGATCTCACAAACACACATAAGCATAAGGAAATCAATCATACACAGCACTCAAATCTTTCATGCACTTAAGATTAAAAGTAAATTTCAATTTTTATGCATGATTAGCTTAGATTTAATTTTTTCTCTCAACAATAAATCTTCCAAGCTTTATTTTCAGTTTCAAATTTTCAAAGTTTATTTTCTTGTTAAGTTTAAAATAAACCTTCCCTGCAATTATTGGTGTATGCTCTGAACCCTTGCGAGGCTAGCTCGATCCTAGGATTCTTCAGAACCGGAGTTGTTTGTGTGGAGTAGTTGAATTAGAGAAATCTCAATAGTTGTTACCTTAATGCGCGGGAAAACGCCCAAGGGGAGTGTGTGAAGTCAGACGAGAACTTTGAGATCTAGATTCTCCCCATGTTGGAAATCCGACACCCTTAGTGAACTTACTGGTGAGGCCCTGGGGCTTCGGTAGGTTCTCTGCAAGTTTCCAAACAAAGATGTAGCCTCTAGATAGGCCATACATCTCTCATTAATCTACTTTCAATTTAACCTGAATAAAACACGCGATCAACAACTACCCACGACACTTTTAAGGCATTGGTTCCATGAATATCTCTTCATGTATATGAGCAGTCTATTTCATTCATGTGTGATTGTCTAACGAATTTATCAATCTTGCAGAACTTGTATCCTACTTGGTTTATGCATGCATCTTTATGAACAAATGCTTTATAAGAATATCTATCTGATAAATGATAAATGTTGAATGCGTATGTTTTATTATCAAGAAACTCCTAGAAGTGGTTCTTTTGCTTAAAATAGTTTAAATAGTCTTAGTATTTTTGTTAGGGACTACCCCCCTTGGCTTCGCTAGGAGTTGGCCTAGACGGACGAGTTGAGGATCAGGTGACAACACCTTGACTCGAGACTTGCCCCCAAGGACACACTAAGTGGATTGAATATTTCTTCTACGATAGCCCAAGTGTGTATAAGGCGGCAACAATAGTGACAAAAGGATGCAATCCCACCGATAGAACCTTCGCAATCTTGAGATATTTTCGCTAATCTTCCCTCGTGGCAACGTGTTAGCCCACTATGTGGGTAGTTGAGGCCCTTTCTGGATCGACTTAGGTGTAGTTGTGGGTTGTTACACCCATTATTACACTTTGTTGTATTTTATTGTATTTCAGGGTAAGTTCAGCTTAGTCTTCTCCTTGGAAATAGCAATTTTACGCGTAAATACACACCTCCTTCATTTATAACATCGTCTCATTCAAGGGAGTTTACTCTTTTTTTTACCAAGGTCACCTATACTATTTCACTCTACTTTTGTTGCACACTCTCTTGATGTCTTGTGTGTTCATCATTTAAGAAGCATTATATTTCCGCTTGCTTATCTTATTCGATAAAGGTTTGTTGGAGAATTCATCATAGATCCTCTACCTCATGATTTCTAGCATGGTACCAAAGCTAGTGTGGATTTTTCTTCCTCTATCCAACACTCTTCGAAGAGTTTTTTCCAGATCTGAAATTAGGGTTGCAGCTCTCCTTCAAGATTGTTACAGATCCGAAATTGGGGCTTCCAACACCTTATCTTTCAACAACAACAAAATTTACGAGTTTTTACCCTCATCTTCCCATAGCACACATCTACTTGGCAGTTTTATCTTTGTCTTTTGGTGAATTTAAGTAAGTTATTGGAATTTTGGCTGCTCCTCAAGATCAATACACTCTTTTTTTTCCTGAATTCAGCCACAAGTTGTTACAGATCTACACTGGTATTGTGGCATCAATGGATGGAAAATGGCTTTTTCCCAATCTCAATGGGGTTAACAATCATGCATTGGTTGCTCAAATGGCAACTCTACTTCACTTTAAAAGTTTCTGGATGTATTTGGGGAATCCATTTTCAGCTGTGATTGATGACAACTATGATCTCATATGTCTGAAGAAGGATTAGGCTCTTGGACTGAGCACTCTGTACATGGAACCTCACCTTGTCCATGACACAAATAGCAAAACTATAAAGCAGGTTTGGGTTTTCCTTACACACCCTATTGTAGAAATTTTGAGAATCACACAATTATTGCAAATTCCAAATTTCACCTCAACCATAAGGTTTCTCAAATCAATTCCCCGTGAACTTTCAACCTTACGGCTGAATCTAAAATATAAATTTATAGCAGTGAATACTTCACTTCTCTTTAACCCAATTCACAACGCCACCCAAGAAAATAAATACCAAACAAGTGTACTTCAATGCAACAATGTTCATCCCTTAGGGCACACTTCTCAAGCATATAACAAATTTGAAAATACTTATCACAACAAATTATAACAGTGGTAAATCTACCCTCTTAGCATCCAGATGTGTTAAATCACTTAACTAATTTTAGCTCAGTGTTATGTCAAATTAGTGTATGCATAACCAAGGCCAAAATCTACCCAATCATAAAGATAACATAGGCGAAAAATCATATTTACAAGTACACAACTCATATATGTGTGTATGTGTGTGTATGTGTATGATGAAGTACAAGTACACAACACAGCTTTATCACAAAGCTGGTACAAGTCATGCTAGGTTTTCGAGTCCTCAAACCCTAAGTCGTACACTCTTGCACCAACGCAAGCACCAAGACTTCTAGGGAATGAAGAGTACAATAAACCAGTCTTCTTTCAAGCAAGGCATCACGCCAATCTAAGGACTCATCTAGGTAGCCTCTTCATGATTTTGTATCAACCAGAACAAGGCTACAATATCATCTGAGCAATTAGCTCTATAAGACAAATCGTCACTTCCTCTAAAGTCATGTTTGTCTCTAGACTTTACTTGCACAGCACAAACCCTAGAGTCTCACAAGAGCAAACTCTCCAAGAATATCTAAGGCATCTCTCTCTTCTTCATGCATTCTCCTAGTGTTTACATCACAAACCCTAGCTTCTTTCTCCCTCCAAGACTTCTCCAAGACAATTACAAAGATACATAGACTTTTCCTCCCTTCATATATACAATAGGTGAGGGGTCTAGCATAAAGCAAAGGCTTATGTCCATACAAGTAACCAACAAGGAAACCCCACATGGAGCGCTCTACAATACATAGATGTACAAGTGTCATACTCGCGTTTATCCAACCCCCAAGATGAAACACCTTCTAAGCATGATTCTCTTAGGGCTCAACACCTCTTCTCCAAGATGGTGTGCTTTCCAACAAATTATTAGTCCAATGCTACCTCTTCCACGGTGGCTTCCAAGTGTCCTCATGTAAGGCATTCCCCATCTAACTATGTGCCACGTGTCCTCTAATGTGCCTAATGCTTCTCCATCTGGGCCAATGTAATTAGCTTGCTCCAATGCTTGTCTTCAACATCGATATCCAACTCCAAAACCAACCTCCATGAAGTATGCTCCTCCATCCAAGCGTCCTCGAGTCAAGTGTATAACCTCTAAGGTGTATGGCACATGGTCCGATGCTCCTAGGGCTAAATGCCCTCCTCCAAGTGCCTAATTCTCCTCCTCCTAGGTAGGTACCTCTCCTAATCAAGCAACTGACTCCCCCATTGTGTGCACCCAATGGGATAGTCATCATGTTGATTAGGGTAACAACCTCCTAGGTAAAGGTGCCATACTAGCAATCTAACCAAGATCAAGCATCCATCGAAATTGAGTCATCCATATGTCTATGAAGCATTGCAAACACAATGAAGAATTACAACATTTATCACTGAGTTCTCATGTGTAAAGAGAAAGAGGGTGTGTTAGGGTTTCAAGAAGCCTTGGAAGGTGTGCCATAGCATTAGAAGCCTCCACATGGCTTGTTGAAGATTCGTCAAACCCTATAGCGGCTTTATGGAGTAATGCCTTAATTAGGACTTGCTAGAGGTAAAAGCCTATAAATATAAGAGAATTTCATTTCGTAGAGGCATGGTTGGAAGTGTGGGAGTTCCCCTCCAATCCTAGATAAAGATCTTTTCGAAGGAAGAAGTCAAGGGTCGTTTCAATGTAAGGATCTTCGTCTTTCTTTTGTTTTTCTTCGGTTGATTTGGGTGCTGGAAATTACTTGTACATATCTACTAGTGTAATCTTGGAAGAAGGGCAAGTTTTCTCCAACAAGAAGACATTAGGGCTGAGAGGATACCCTCCCTTTGTCTTCTTGATATTTCACTCTACGTTTGTTGCACACTCTCTTGATGTCTTATGTGTTCATCATTAATGCGTCATTATATTTCTGCTTGCTTATCTTATTCGATAAGGGTTTGTTGGAGAATTCATCATAGATCCTCTACCTCATGATTTCTAACATGGTATCAAAAGCTAGTGTGGATTTTTCTTCCTCTATCCAACACTCTTAGAAGAGTTTTTTCCAGATCTGAAATTAGGGCTTCGAGCACCCTATCTTTCAATAGCAACAAGTTTTAAGGGTTTTTACCCTCATCTTCCATAGCACACCTCTACTTGGCGGTATTTTCTTTGTCTTTTGCCGAATTTAAGTAAGTTGTTGCAATTTTGGTTGCTCCTCAAGATCAATACACTACTTTTTTTCCCTAATTTGGCCACAAGTTGTTACAGATCTACACTGGGAATGTGGCATCCATGGATGGTAAATCGGTTTTTCCAAACCTCAATGGGGTTAACAATCATGCATTGGTTGTTCAAATGGCAACTCTACTTCACTTTAAAGGTTTCTGGATGTATTTGGAGAAGCCATTTTCAGCTACGATTAATGACAGCTATGATCTCATGTGTCTGAAGAAGGATTAGGCTCTTGGATTGAGCACGCTATACATGGAACCTGACCTTGTCAATCACACAAATAGAAGAACTGCAAAGTAGGTTTGGGATTTCCTTGCACACCCTATTGTAAAAATTTTGAGAATCACACAATTAGTACAAATTCCAAATTTCTCCTCAACCATAAGGTATCTCAAATCTATTCACTGTGAAGTTTCAACCTTAGCGCTGAATCTGAAATATAAATTTATAGCAGCGAATACTTCACTTCTCTTTAACCTAATTCACAATGCCACAAAAGAAAATAAATACCAAACAAGTGTACTTCAATGCAACAATGTTCAACCGTTAGGGCACACTTCTCAAGCATATAACAAATTTGAAAATACTTATCACAGCAGATTATAACAGTGGTAAATCTACCTTCTTAACTTCCAGATGTTTTAAATCACTTAACCAATTTTAGCTCTATGTTATATGTCAAATCAGCATATGCTTAACCAAGGCCAAAATATACCCAATCATGACGATAACATAGACCCAAAATCATATCTACAAGTAAACAACTCATATATGTTTGTGTGTGTGTGTGATGAAGTACAAGTACACAACACAACTTTATCACAAAGTTGGTACAAGTCAAGCTAGGGTTTTGAGTCCTCAAACCCTAAGTGTTACACTCTTGCATCAACGCAAGCACCAATACCTCCATGGAATGAAGAGTACAATAAACCACTCTTCTTTCAAGCAAGGCATCAATTAAATCTCGAGACTCATCAAGCTAGGCTCTTCATGATCTTGCATCAACAAGAACAAGGCTACAATATCATCCAAGCAATTAGCTCTACAAGACAAATCATCACTTCCTCTAAAGTCATATTTGTCTATAGAGTTTACTTGCATAGCACAAACCCTAAAGTCTCAAAAGAGCAAACTCTCCAAGAATATCGAAGGCATCTCCCTCTTTTTCATGCATTTTCCTAGGGTTTACATCACAAACCCTAGCTTCTTGCTCCCTCCAAGACAATTACAAAGATAGATAGACTTCTCCTCCCTTTATATATAAAATAGGTGAGGGAGGTTAACATAAAGCAAAGGATTATGACCATACAAGTAACCAACAAGGAAACCCCACATGGCGCGCTCTACAATACACAGATGTACAAGTGTCATACTCGCGTTTATCCAACCCCCAAGATGAAACGCCTTCTAAGCATGATTCAGTTAGGGATCAACACCTCTCCTCCGAGATGGTGTTCTCTCCAAAAAGATATTATTCCAGTGCTACCTCTTCCACGGTGGCTCTATATGTGCCAATGTAATTACCATGCTCCAATGCTTCTCCTCAACATCTGTATCCAACTCCACAACCAACGTAGATGAAGTATGTTGCTCAACCCAAGAGTCCTCAAGTCAAGTGTCTAACCTCTAAGGTGTATGGCACATGGCCTGATGCTTCTAGGGATAAATGCCCTCCTCCAAGTGCATAATGCTCCTCCTCCTATGTAGGTACCTCTCCTAATAATGCAACCGACTCCCCCATTGTGTGCATCCAATGGGATAGTCATCATGTTGATTAGGCTAACAACCTCCTAGGTAAGGGTGCCATACTAGCAATCTAACCAATGTCAAGTATCCACCGAAACTAAGTCATCCATTTGTCTATGAAGCATCGCCAACACAACGAAGAATTACAACATTTATTACTGAGTGCTCATTTGTAAAAAGGAAGAGGGTGTGCTAGGGTTTCAAGAAGCCTTCGAAACTGTGCCCTAGATATGAAGCCTCCACATGGAATGTTTAAGATCGTCAAACCCTACTGGGGGTTTATGTAGGAATGCCTTAGTTAGGAATTGCTCGAGGTAGAAGCCTATAAATATAAGAGAATTTCATTTGCTAGAGGCATGGTTGGAAGTGTGGGAGTTACCCTCCAATCTTAGTTAAAGATATTTTGGAAGGAAGAAGTTAAGGGGCCTTTCAATGTAAGGATCTTCGTTTTTCTTTGGTTTTTCTTAGGTTGATTTGATGGCTGGAAATTACTTGTAAATATCTGCTAGTGTTATTTTAGAATAAGGGCAAGTTTGCTCCAACAAGAAGACATTAAGTTTGAGGACAAATCCTCCCTTTGTCTTGATAATATTTCCTTCATGAATTTCCATAACCATGGATGAAAGTTAAGTGTGGCAATTTTAGGTCCTCTCGATCTTGTGCTGAAATCAAACTTGAAAACTTGATGTATCATTTGTTGTTCATTCAATAAGAACGATGTCCCACTTTCTCTACTTCATTTATGGTTTTATATCTAGCTTCTCTTTAAATGCCCATGTTTGCGCGATATTAATTACTTGATTTTGTACTTGTGGTGAGGAGCATCTTTGGAAGGGCCCTTCTTTAATTTTATGCATATTGAAATCCATGTGGTTGGTTAGAGCCTATTTATAACAACCTAACTAGATCTCCTTCCATATTGTTCAAACCCTCTCGATCATTGATCCCAATTCCCTCGCCCAATTGGATAGGAAAGGTTTTCGCAATCCACCATCCATTAAATTCTAAAGAACATCTTAAAAAAAAAATCTAGGGTTTCCCCCTTGTGCAAGAAATGAACTGGCCTAAACTGAGAGGAAGAATTGTTGTGGTGACAGTGGACAACCCTCCTAAGTGCCTCTAGGGGTCAACTTCGTTCAGGGACTTGAATATCTTTGAGTGCAAATCTAGGAGGTAATGAAGACCACTAAACAAAACAAAGAGGAAAATAAAAGTAAGGTGAAAGAGGCCCGAAGGAGTCAATATGGAAGAGCAAACTTGTACAAGGTTTGAAGCTATTAGTAGCAACAAAAGGATGCAATCTCACCGATAGAACCTGTTGACCGCCCATTTAGCAACGGTGGTCAACTCCATGTGCCATGAAGTATGCATCACCAGATGCAAGTATGTCGAAGACAATATTGGTTCTACTTGGGCATTTTATGCTCTAGCACAAAATTTTGTAATCGAAATTTTCGCACCCCTGCGTGGGTTAATAATGTAATAAGTCTGCATGGATCATAGTTAGATCAGATACCTTGGGATGTTTTCATTGGGAGAGTTCTTTTCACCGAGGGTTTTTTATCCTCAGGTTGTCAACTGGGCTTTTCAGCCTGGTTGATTTCCCATGAGTTTTTCCCTCACACATACAATAATTCCTCCAAAGTGGTGAACGGCGTTCTAATGGTCTCATCCTTTGGTAGCTATTGTTTAAGAATGATGTAAATGACCATGACAGACAGTGTAGAAAGTTTCGCGGAATTTCGTCGAGTCTAGATAGGTTTTTTTAATTAATTAAATTTAATTAATTTTCCTAAGGTTGAGATTTTAATTATTTAATTAATTAAATGTTTTTGAGCAAATATTGTAAAAACTGAGTCTTTGGGTTTTTGATAGGGGTATTTTTTCTCAAAAAAAATGGAATGGCACCCCCTACACCCATAGACCAAGTTTCAGCTCAGTCGGACAAAGTTTGCTATGCATTTGTCCACCCGGAGTCAAAGTCAGTCAAAACAACAATTTTAATTGTTAAGTCATTTTTGTAATTTTTGTAAAAAAGAGTTA
>JASDQU011376938.1:8527-20908 GCA_032191745.1 Picea mariana
GGATTGGAATTTCATGACCATCCTCACCCATATCCATTGGGATGGGTAAATAAGGATACATATCTCAATGTCACTAAGTAGAGTAAGATAAAATGTGGTATAAGTGAAAACTATATTGATGAAGTAGAGGTAGATTTAGTACCACTTGATGTGTGTGGTATAGTGTTTGGAATCCCTTACATGTATACGAGGGATGAAATCTTCATGAGGAGAGAAAACCAATATTGTTTGATCAAGGATGGGAAGTACATCATCAATGCACATAAATTTAAATCCGATATCTCTTTGGTGAGTACTAACTAATCCAAGAAAATGACTAGTTCTAGTAGGAAGTTTGTATTACTCTTCTTAAGATGATATTATCCAAAGTAAAGGCATCTCTAGAGGGGTGTGCTAAAGAGTAGAAATGTTAGTTGGATGATATTTTGAAAACATACAAAGAAGTGTTACATAGCCTAAAGGGTTTCCACCTAAGAGGAAATTGGAGCATGAGATACAATTGTTGGACTCCCCATTACTAAACATTAGGTTGTACAAATAGCCTATCCTGGAAGTAGAGAAAGTAAAGAAACAGTTGCAGAAGTTATTTGAGTATGGGGTCATTCGACCAAGAGCCTCACCTTGTGGGTATCCTATCATCATAATACCCAAGAAGCATGGGACTTGGATCATGTGTATCAACCATAAATATTTGAATAAGTTCACCCTCAACAATCGATACCCTCTTCCCAAGTTCAATGAGTTTCTAGATCAGTTGTAGCATGCCAAGTACTTCACCAAGTTGGATCTCAAATCAAGATACCACCTAGTAYAATTTAAAKAAGAATACACCTAGAAGACCACCTTCAATACAATTCAAGGTCTACATGAATGGTTGGCAATGCCTTTTTGTTTATATAATGCACCAKCTACACTTATGCATTTAATGAATGATTTATTTCCTCCCTTTCTAGATTCATTTGTAAAATTGTACTTAGATGATATATTGGTTTATAGCTCTACCTAGGAAGAGAAAATCTCACATCTCATTCAGGTGTTATAGACTCTAAAAAAGCATCAACTACTATAAAATATTAAGAAATGTGAATTTTCCCAGCAGTCATTGGAATATTGAGGGTATGTGATTGGTGGAGGTGAACTCAAGATAGATCTCACAAATATGGAAGTCATCCTCAAGTGGAAAATTCCTACTAATTTCACTAAATTGATGATATTTTTTGGGGTAGCACGACACCTATGAAATTTATAGCATCCTTTTCAGTTATGGTTGCACCACTCGGCCATGACATAATAGCCAGCGACAAGAGTTCTAGTGTGGAATAATCAGTAGAAATATTTTGATGAGATAAAATGAAATATAAATCAAGAACCAACTCTTACATTGCCTAATTTTCATAATCTTTTTGAAGTGAATATGAATGCATGTGGGTATGCTATGGGAACATTCTTCTTGCAGGGAGGTAAGTCCGTATGATATCACTCTTAAATGTGTCATGGTGGAGTCCTAAACTACCCTACATATGAAAACTAACTCTATGATTTGGTTTGAGTTGTTAAGAAATGGAAGCACTATCTATTGGGAAAGAAGACCATCATCTACACTAATCATTGGCCACTATAGTATTTGCAAGACCAAATTAAGTTTCAACAAACTATACACTACAAGTGGATAGGGGGTTTACCATAATTTCATCTAATCATCAAATATAAGAAGGGAAACACTAACAAGTTGGAATACATGCTTTAAATTTCACCCACATCCAATATCATAGCTTTTGGAACTCGTATACACATGGACCCTTTCACCCATGATGCATACAAAGAGGCATACACAAAATATGAGGACTTTAAAGAGGAGTTTCAACAGCGACAGGGCCAAGTTCATGTAGAAGAAGTTGATGGAAAGGATGAATGTAATCCCTAATATGGGTTTATATATAAGCTAGACAAGCTTTGTGCTTCTAAAGGTGAAATATTATAGCTTATCATAGAGTCTCACACCTCCAAAGTTTCATGGAATTTTGGTGTTGGGAAGACAATTGCTAGCTTACAAAGGTATGTGCATTAGCCTAGAATGCAAGAATATGTAGCTCATTTGATTAGAGGGTGCATACTTTGTTGTACTAGAAAGCCTAGTAATATAAAGTAAGGTTTATACCATCCCCTACATGTACCTACTAGACCTTGGGAGATCATCTCCATGAATTGCATGGGTAGTTTTCCAAGAACAATAAAAGGACATGACTATCTATTTATGCTAGTTGAAAAGTTTAGCAAGATGTGCATTCTCGTGCCTTGTAAGAAGACCATCAAGGGACAATATGCATCAACCATGTTCTTTGAAAAGGTCTGGGTGCACTTTGGGATACCAAGGAGCATCATCTCAAATAGAGACACTAGATTTCTTAATGCCTTTTGGACTAAGCTTTGAAAGAATATGGATGCTAAGTTGAAGATATACACAGCTTTTCATCCACAGATAGATGGGCATATGGAAGTAGCGATTAGGACATTGGTTCATATTTTGAGGGGTTACAATCTAAAGAATCCAAAGATCGAGGTTGAAAATTTGATTTTATATTTATCACTCTTATAACAAAGTAGTCCACACTTCTACCAATGGGTCCCTTTTTTAAACTTGCTTTGGGTATTTTCCACCTTCTCCCTTAGATGTTGTATATGGACAAGAAGGAGGAGTGAGGGAAGAAACCACAGGAGAAGAATTATCAATGAATTTTTTAGCCTTGAATTCTTCTATGTTGATCATGTCAGGCCTTGTACTTTTCCTATGAATTATTCAATGTCTCCTATACTTTTCCTATGACTTATTCAAGTATAGGAGACATTGAATAAGTCATAGGAAAAGTACAAGGCCTGACATGATCAACATAGAATCGATAAAACATTAAACATGGGAGACAAATTTTAGTTGCGTCTAAACAAGGAAAGGATACAAGGTTCTTGTAAGAAGATCAATGCTCTATGGTATGGTATTTTGAAGTGTTGGAGAAGGTAGGTAATAATTCCTATAGACTCGGTCTACACCCATATATTTTCATTTACTCAGTGGTGAATGTGGAGAATGTGAAACTCTATGAGCCTTTGATGTTGGAAAAGGAAACTAATGGGAAAGTCTTACCTACCATAGAGGACTTATCACTATAAGCTCAGGAAGAGTTATAAGAAGATACAATTTTGCAGAAGAATGCCAAAGTAATCACATTGGGGTAGCATGAACTCTGGCAGGTTGGGTTGAAAGGAAAACTTCAAAGCAAGGCCAAATGGTACTCTAGGGAGTAGATAGAGGAAAAACTTTCTCACCTCATTTAGTAAAATCTTTTGGGGACCAAAAGAATCCCTAAATGGGGAGGTATGATCCAGAATAAATCATTATATAGCTTGGCATTTACTTTGGTAATTTATGGGTGGAAAATTGGAGTTATTGGCTTGTAGGGCCCATTTTAGAGGTATCTTCGGCTTTGGTGATTTGGGGTCCAAAACATTTCGAAGCCTATTTGAGGCCTTAATTGGGAATTTTTTGAGTCAAAATGTTGCAAACCAATTTCACAACCTCTT
Organism: Picea mariana; assembly: GCA_032191745.1. NCBI lineage: Eukaryota > Viridiplantae > Streptophyta > Pinopsida > Pinales > Pinaceae > Picea > Picea mariana. Next base: position 12,104 of record JASDQU011376938.1, read on the forward strand.
GATGTTGTTATACACATTGATAGATTTACATTGATGTGAAGATCACCTCAATTGGAGTTCACATGCATAATTTATGCCTCCCACAAGTTGACCTATCCTATTGACCACCATAATATTGAGTGGATGACATGTCATATCACATTAATGATACATGTGGAGCTAGTCACTTGTGGACTTTCACAAAGATTCTTGATCCATGATAATTTCTCATGATAAACCAAAACATGAAAATATATCATAGAGAAAATATGTCATTTCTTGTTCCATAGCACTTGAGAGTGCTTTGGCTTCAACCCACTTAGTGACATAGTCGGTGCAAACCAAAATATGATATTTCTGCCTAGATGGAGGGTTGATGGGCCCATAAAATCCAAAGCCCGTTTCTCAAAAGGCTCTACCATGAGTTAAGTTATATCAGAATCTCATTGGACTAAACATGTTATCCCATTCGTTGGAAATTCTAGGCCAATAATAACCTAGATACCTACTTCTTGGCATCTCAAAAAATTCTAGGCCAATAATAACCTAGATACCTACTTCTTGGCATCTCAAAAAATTCTAGGCCAATAATAACCTAGATACAACACCTTATGTGGACTCCTTTTATCAGCAAAGTGGCATCCACAAGGTTCATCATGACAAGATTTTAGGATGTCATAAATCGCATCCTCTCGAACACAACATCAGATTATGAGATAAGGCAATGTGCAAGAGAGGTACCCTTGAACTCAGGATTACATTGCACTTTATTTGATAATACTTTTCCTTTATTTTGGTGAGAGATGTGACGAAAGTTTTCCTGCATCCAAATAGTTATCTATATCTGCTAACCATGGAGTGTTAGCAGATATTGCAAATAGATGTTCATTAGGAAAAGTATCTTCGGCGGGAATGGAATCCCCATCATTGATAAGTCTGGAAAGGAATTATGCAACTACATTCTCCCTTCCAAGCTTATCAATGATGCTGATGCCAAACTCTTGAAACAATAATAACTACCCAATCATTCTACCAGTAGTAATTGGTTTATTCATTAAATAATGAATGGAAAAATGATTAGTGTGTACAAACACAGGATATATAGTTATATAGTGCCAAAATTTGTTAATAGAATATACTATTGCAAGAAAATATTTTTCGATCACTGTGTAATTCAATTATGTTGGTGCAAGATTTTTGCTGATAAAATAAATTGCATAAGGTTTTTTTCTCTTCCTTCTACCCAAGGATTTCCCCAATAGCTACCTCAGAAGCATTCATGGAAATATGAAATGGAAGGGACGAATTTGGTCCTCTCAAGACTGGTGCCATAGATAACTTTTCCTTCAAAGATTCAAAATCATATTGGCATTGGTTAGTCCAAGAAAAATCTGTGTGTTTAGATGGTAAGTGAACATGGGAGATGCAACTTTGGTAAATTTTCAATAAGCATTGTATTCATGTTTTGTAGTTGTTTAGGAGCTCAAATGACATCTAAGAAGATGATATTTTCTTTAAATGGATACCATGTCATTGGCTATGTTATAAGATAAGTAATTAGAAGGAAAAACAACAGTATTCTATGACAGAGCAACAAGGTTTGAGTGTTGAACAACAAGTGTTGATTGTTGTTCTGAGGCTGAGATTAGTATAGATTTGTCATTCTCCTTGTTTTTTCTATTTCCAATATTTCTTAGATTAGAGTTTTGTATAGGCTTAGTTCTAAACTAATTATGGATTTTTTCACTTTGAGTCATAGTATCATACACACCATCATATGGTGTGTCTTCTTCAATAACAACTAATGTATGAGCATATTGATTACCTTTGGCATTCTCTTTAGCTACCAAAAATGGGTCACAAGTGRTTGGGTTATGGGATTCATCACATAAGTTACACCATTGATGAAGGGAATCCTCTTCAAGCTGAGAAGAACTAGACTTTGTTAAAATATTGAAGGCAAGGTTTGTAGGTTTARGATCTACAACAAACCTACACTAGAAAGAGATCAATTTGTTGTGCATATCTTACATCATTTGCAACATTATAGGCATATCAATTTTAGCACCAACCTTATCAAAGGGTAGGCCTATTCTAAGATTATGCGCTTCAAATTCTAAACAAGTTTATAAATCCAAACCATAGTGCCCTCTTTTTCTTTAACTTTATTTGAATTATATGTTGATATTGATTGAGGGAATCCTAGTTACTAGAATGACCTAGTTGGTTGATAGATACATTTATGGACAATGTTATCTAGACTTTTAGTTAGTCATGTTTTGATTATTTATTAATGTGTACATATATATTTTATGTTTTATGCTTGGATAACCTTGTGTTGCTATGGAATATTGAAAATGAACATATGGTTACCTTATGAAATCAATTATGTTATATGATGTTATTGATGGTTTGTTAAGTGAAACAAKAAGAACCACAAGCGCATATGGACTATGGATTGAGTCAAGATATGTGGACCCGAGATGGAGTTGGGTTATATATGATTAAAATGTACATTGAATTACTTATTGTTTATTCATGACTATCAGACAATGTTTTTTGATATGTTTGTCTCTAGATGTGTGAAGAGACCAATGTGTCATGACATGATGAGTTCCATCAAGAAGAGGGGGTGTAGGTTACCTATTCCTACATAATTGCCTCCCTACCATGTAATAGGTTGAGAAAAATATGTTTTATATTTTTGCTTAGAGGTTACATGTTGTCGTAAGAGTGGGTTGTGTATTCGGTCACTTATGAGGTTATGTTGAGGGGCACACAATAAGATGTTAATTATTATTCCTGGTGACCATTAGTCTCTCACTAGTGGCGAATGATTTGGGTTACTTAAGTCCCAACCATGATACCTTCCCCCACTATTGAAAAATGATACTTGAAAGGAATGTGTGAACATGGCACCATTTCTACATATATGTACATAGTACTTTAAGGGTATGTAGATTTACACCCTTGGTATCATGCACTTGAAAATTTATAGAGGTTATGTCTAGCTCTTGGTGTTGGGTATTTGAAGAGTTGTAGTTATCATGTCTAGCTCTTGGTACTGAACACTTGAAGGCTCTGAGTTAACTTGGCCTCACCATTGGTATTGACTTTGAGTCGGTTTATGTATATTTTGGAGAAAAGTATCCTCTGGCTTATGCATTTTATTTTAGCATGGGAAATCAATTGAAATCCCATGAGTGGTTTGATTGATCATATAGACTTATACACATTTTTGTAAAAGGGAAATGGAATTTACTTTATAATTGGAAGTGGAAATGTATATAGAAAAGGGTGAGTTAAATGGAAAGAAAAGAAATTTAATTAAATAGAAAATAACAATTTCATGTGCACTCACTTATTGAGGAAAAAGGAAAGGGATCCAGGGAACATATAAGAGTAAAAATAGGATAAGAGTTCGAGATGTGATGAATAATATATATTTTTCGTTTTAAATAAAAGAATTATTTGTGCATGGAATGACATGTAGTGGGGTGAATAATATGAAATTATTAATCAAAATAATTATTATTTTGTATGAGATGGACAAATGGCATGCTCCTAAAAGGTTATATAACAAAGGAGGATTGGGATTGAGATCTCACCTTTTTGCACCCTAATGTTGGATGGATGTCATAATGGTCATTTTTTTATTTTTGAGATGGTGTTGAGTTTGGTCTCAAGAATATGCTATTACCACATAGGTGGGGACCTTAAATTCTCTATAGGAGCCATGCATTCTACATGATAGTTTTTGTACTCTTCTCATACAACCTGTTGCAAGCTCAGAGGTCCTTAGGGAAGAAGACTGCCCATTTGGGAGTTGGTAGGGAGGTCAACTAGTAAGAACATTATATATTTGGAAAAGGATAATTGGATCTTATATTTGGAGCAAGATTGGAATTGAATAATCATTTAATAGGATCTTCTACAACCTTCTATAAACATGTATGTCACTCTAAAAATGTGTAGAGATATTTGCATTTCCTTGGAAAATTGAGAATTGATAATTGGGGTTTGAAATTTCTGATAATTTCCAAGGGAATCAACATATGTTTTAAGAGTTTAATTTGCTAATTATAACCTTAGAATAAGTTTCTATACTAGCCTAACCATTGTAGAAAATCCCATGGTGAATGATTGTATAAGAAAAAATCTAGAAGCAAATTTTGTAATTATTTTTTTGTACAAACATAGGTCATTTCTCCTTGTAGAAGCCATGGATGAAATCGATCACCAAATACTCTTATAAAACATATGGTAACAATCTTCTAACCACCAATTTCCTTCAAGAAACCCACGATTATGTCATGTGGGTGCATATTTGAGTTTTTGAGGAAAATATCTTGGATTTTTCTGGTTGTTTTCTTCTACTTCAAGGGGGGGTAATGGGATATGATTTAAATTGTTAGTAGCCGTATATAAACTATTTTTAATATATATATATTGACTAATTTGAAAGTCTCTATTTGAATTTTAGAAAGCTCCTCTTGATTCCTAGGTAGTACGTTAATTACTTTGCATTGTTGAAACTTGAGCTCTTTGAACTATGATATTTATAATCTAAACATTTAATTAATTGTAATCCTCCTCCAAAAGGAGAAAAGAAAAGAAGTATTGTCATGGTTGCATGCATAGAGAAAGAGCATTAAAATAGGTTGTTGTATGCATCAAAAGCATTGACTAAAGTGTGTTCTTGGTTGATCATTGTTAAGTCTATTGTATAACTTTTGTTATTGAGTATTTCAAGATGAATAACCAGTATAGTAGATAGGATCATGGTGAGTTGAAAGAGAGATGTTTTAGCTATTATATTTTTTATAATTTGAGAAAAATTTGTTATATTAAAAAGGGTATTGTAACCTTGATTAAGTGATTGTTAGTTCCCTATTGAGAATATTGTAGCACAAGAGGTCCACTGAATAACCAACAGAGGCTAAATCATTGCTTCTTGGAAATTCATATTGTCTAAGTATGTATAGAACGTATTGAACTACATGTTGGCAGGTTTTGTTTAGTATATTGCATCGAAATATTGTAAGGATTGTGAAATTGAATGTAAAGAAGTAGTGATTACATTGTTCTAATTCATATGCTTATGTATATGTTATTAAATGATTCATATGATTATGCATATGCTTATGTATCACCTATCCTTCCTAGATAGATCTGCATATCACATGTATCATTAACATACAGTTACCATGAGATATCATCATAATAATTTCAATCGGAAATCATTTTTTTCAAACATGTTTCATACAAAAATCATATTTCACAAGTATGAGATTATTCTCATAATGTTTGTGTCAAGCCGCTAGAGAACCTTTGGTTGGATGGCAGAATCATCCTGCATTCCCAATGAATTGTGGAACAGTGGATTTTCAACTCGGCGGCAAGGCCACGCCAGTTTACTTGGCTCAAACTACGCCTTACTCTTCTTTTTGTTTATTACTTAACAAATTATGTTTGCTTCTTATACTTAGAACAATCGACAAGTAAAGAATGCACTCATGCATAGAAACAATGAAATGCAAGTGGGAGGCCAAACCGATCTAATACCCAAATTTTTATAACAGAGATAAAAGTGTGTCGAGTCTTCAACTCATGCCACACCAAAGATACAATTACAAGGAGCTTCCACTCAAGTTTACACAAGAATCTGTGTGAAACACTACAAAATTCCTTATGTCACCTTGCAACCTTCTTCATTATCGCAAACATAAAGATAAATGAGCTCTTCTCCTTCATGATTCATTCCTAAGATACTTGTTTCCTTTTTCTCAAACCGTGCAACATGTAATCACCATGCCTTGGAAGATTGTAGATCACTTGTCTTGTTTCATTGCTTCCATGAGTATTCTCTTTTTTTTGTCTCCTCCTTGGCATATATAGGTGCTCATCTCTCCCAACTGGCATGTCCCTTTTCCTTGGAAAAACCCAACATTTCACAACTTGTCCACATAACTCTTGGGACAAACTTCATTTAAGGTGTTTGCTTCCCTTAGGTGAGTCGGTTGAATCACCTAAGTGTGCCCTCCTTATTCCATATGACTCATCCTTTTTGCTTGGGCGCCCAAGAAATATATGCACAGTCAATTGTCAACTCATCAACCTTCAAAAAATGGCTAACGCTGGTCACACGTCACCTTGGTCAACTCCCCTTAGCGCATTGGGCACCCAAGATGACTGAGCTCACCCAATACAAGCTTTCCCTTCATTCGTTGGTTGGACTGGGAGGCTTGTCTGTCGAAGCATTCAATTGATACCCCTAGTCAATCCATCGTTTCAGTGGAGTGAACATCACTTCGTTTGGTGGGGCACCCACCTTCTACCCATGTCTCCATCAAGCCAATGCCTTAGCTTCTACCATAAGAAATCTTTGGGTGAAGTTGTTCCTTGGCATGGCACATGCCCAAGGAACCCCAACTCCCCATATATGAAGACTTTTGTCTTCTCATTCAAATTGAGTGTCCTGCATGTCCAATATCGTTCATCTTGGTCTGTGGTGGAGGTGTGCACACTTGGGATGGACTCCCAAAGCCTTACAGTTTGTCTCTTGCATGAGTTAGAACCGAGTCTTCATTATGTACTTACACTCATTTCCATATCTAAGACCATTATACTTTCAATCTAAACTTTCAATCAACCAAACATCTGTGAGTATTCATTCATATCATCCTTTCATTGTAGCATTTACAACAGTCCCATAAATGATCTCAAAATTATAACACACTAATAATTAAATCACTTCCAATTGTATATCACATTAATTGAAAAGAAACCATAATTCATTTTATATGCATTACAAGCATGCATCCACTCAATGCATCAAGCATGTGTACCAACAAAACTCATAATTATAGGATCATGATTTGTATAATTTCATAGTTTATTTGTGCATATTCACTAAATGCATCCTCACAATTGGTCAAACTTACCATAATTCAAGCTCATGTGTTTTACCAAGATAAGTTGAAGTACTCAACCAACATCTTTACACATCATCCATACATTTCCCTATTACTTGTTTGACCATTTGGATACCTTCCTTATCAACCCAAAAACAACACCAGGAATATAATCCTTTAGTGTTCTTCAGTGTTGGAAAAGGTGTTGTGGTCCAAAACATTGATTACAAGTAGGAAGAATTATTGTGTACTTGTGTAGTGCTATAGCTTTTTCCAAATCCAACACATTATGGTCTCAGACATTGTTATCTCACATGGCATTCATTTGTATTATAAATCAATGGATTATGTCCACTCTCTAATGTTTACATATTTGTTTCAACAATATTATAACTTCTAGTCCATAAGGAATCATGATTGACCAAATTTTTAAGTCGTTCTTGTCTTAGCTAATATAGGTCCAACCCTAGGGAAGAAGTTCTGCATATAAGTTATACATAGTTTGAATGTGTATAGTATAGTATCCAACCAATAAAAGGGCATCAAATTGTCCATGTAATTGAATATACTACAATCCAAATGCAAAGATAAAATACTTATCCAAGATGGCAATGATTTTATGATACTTATCACTTTATTTAAATTCAAATGCCAAACTTTCTACAAAAAAAAAATGAAATGCACAAACTTTGTCTAAGTAAAGTAGTGACTTGCTCATACACTTCAACTTGCTTATCTATAACTACAAGGGAAAGAGGATGCTAAGTTGGGAAACAATTTTCTCCACCAAGTCATTCTACCCATCCATGAATGTAATGGAATGATTACCATAGAGTTGGGCAACGATTTGCACCACCTAATATTTCTACCCACACACTTATGCAATTAGAAATATTACAATTAGTCAAGTAGAAATGTGTCCATCCAAATCATTCTACTAACTCGTGAATGAAATAGAAAGATTACAATAACTCTTGACCAGCAAATTATTCATACCAACCAAATTGATAAAACATAAATGCAAGGAAAAGATCATAACAAATTTTGGTAACAGTTTGCCAAACTAAGTTTTATTTAAGCATAATTATAATGGGAATAAAGTAATGCATATCAAAAACTATTTTCCCATTCAATTCATTATGCCCATACACAAATTCATTGCAATTGAAATGCCAAGGTTGGGTATTGATTTACCTTTCCAAATCCATTTTCCCCACACACAATTCAGACATAGAAATGCCAAATTCAAGACAAGGATTTTCCATTACATTCAATTTCCCTGAGCATGAATTTAATGAAGAAAGAGTGCTAATATCTAGGCATTAATATTCCCATACAATCAAATTTTACTGTAGAATTCAATGAAAAAGAAGGGCATGCCTTGGGCATTGATTTATCCATACATATAACTGCAATACAAATGCAAAAATGGTCATTGATATTGTTGAAACTGCCAAATAATTTCCCATGCGAATGCATGCACATCGTATCAGCTAAAAATGGAATGTGCATGCATGCACACTATAGTGATCAGTTTGTGTAACCGGTGGATCAGATTGTAACTAGTTTTTTTAACCATCTAACGGATTTTATATATCTAGGATACCTGTAGAGGTGTGAGGAAAGAAATGTAGTGTAATGTAGTGTGTGGGATGAGGGTGTGAGGAATATTGTAAGCATGTAATTCAGCTTATGTAACTCTCCCTTGAATAATAAGAATATCGATTATCGTTACCCCGTGGTTTTTTCCCTTAAAATGGTTTTTCCACGTAAATATTGTGTTTTTTGTGGGATTTTTTTTGTTTGTTGGTTTATTTTCCATTAATTTGTATGTGTTCTTGTTTCCATTGTGCAACAAGTGGTATCAAATCTACAATTTGTGGAGAAAATATATATTCAAGCCTATTTTTTT